>CAUYPK010010200.1:0-21261 GCA_963574355.1 Loris lydekkerianus
AGGTGTTTAAAGACTAAGTTATAGGATTTGATGAATCAGTTTGTCAGACCCACCTCAGAAAATTCTCTGATCTATTCAGGGAGACTGGGCAAGTTTAACTGTACTGACTAGTGGTTGACAGGCCATCCCCTATATAAACAGTAACTTTATTTTTGCATCATATATTTTTGAGGATGTCTAAAGCAATAATTAGGGATCCAAATTTAAATTAACAGTCAATTGTGTATATTATTATCACTGTAGATAACACAATTGAAGTTCCATTGCATAAACATGACAAGTCCTAATGACTTACTCCTCCTCTTGGAGGCTGACCATTATTATAATATAGATTCTGATTTCAGAAATTCTGGAGCATAAATAAGAACAAATCTAAAACATGCTAGTGGCTAAGAACAACAGAAATAGCCTGGGGTAGCTTATTGATAAGAGAGAAAACAAGACATTTTGGAAAGGTGCTGATTGTATCTGACATATTAAAACAATTTGAAATTGATTCTTAGGATACTTTTGCCTCACTTGAATGATATGCTATGCCCGTAATACTCCTTGCTGCCACAAGGTAGTAGTAGTGTCTTAAATAGCTTATGTGTCTGAACAGTGTTCTTTCTCTATGTGGCCAATTAATTTCTGTGGTCAGAGATTTATGTACGTTAGCCAATTACTGTTCCCTCCCCTCCTTTAAAATAAGAATATGTACCATATTAACCAAAATTTCTGGAAATAATGTAGCATAGTGTTGAGATGTCTGGTTTGAACCATGGTTTGGGTTAGCTCGATTAAATTAGCTTTCTCACCTGAGAGAAGGGAATAACAATAGTGCTTTCCAGGACTATGATACAGTTGTTTGTTAGTATCTGAGGGTAGACTTGTGTCAGAATCCCCTATGGATACCAAAATCCACAGAATCTCAAGTCTCTTTTATAAATTGGTGGAGTATTTGCATATAACTTTAAATCACTTCTAGATTACTCATAACACCTAATACAATGAAAATGCTATGTAAATAGCTGCTATAGTGTATTTTTAAAAAATTGTATTTTTTATTGTTGTATTGTTATTGTTTATTTATTTGGAATACTTTTGATCTATGGTTGGTAGAATCCATGGGTATGCAACCCGTGTGTTTTGAGGGCCAACTATATTTTGTATTCACAGAATACTTGCCACCTTACCAAGAATGCTCTGACCCTGCACCTCTAGGTACCTATACACCCTGATGTGGGTTAATGTTTATAGCTTACCTGTGAGTTGTGTAGGGCAGGGAGCATAGTCTATAACTAGACTAACGCCTAGTACATGATTAATTCACACTTACACAGTAATAGTAGCTGCTATTTATTGAGCTTGTACTCAATACTCATTTCAATATCAATTCTTTTAATCCTCACAGCAAGCCATCAGGTCAATATCATTACTATGCCCATTTTGTAGAGGAGGAAATCGTCAGGGTTGTGGGAAGATTAAATGAGTTAATGCATAAAACTTGTTTAGTACAGTGCCTGGGACATAGTAAGTACTCATTATTTATAGTGCTTATTATTTACAGATAGGAGACAGCTATGCAAAAGCTGATTGGGGAGACAGGCCTATAAACCAAGAAGGATAAAGCAGCAACTACAAGGGACTGAGGAAGCACATGAGAGGGATAATTAATTCTTCTTGGGGTGGTACCCAGAAAAGCTTGACAGAAGAGAAACATGCGAACTAAATCATAAAGGAGACGCATAAAGGTGGCAGAGTATGTTGCTCATGTCCCCTATTCTGTTTCTCTCTTTTTCCTTTTAACAATAGAAATATTCCTCTCAGATTTAGCAGGAGGAATGTAACAGCCACCCAGTTAGAGATTATAATTACCATCATCTCTTGCAGCTAGGTAAAGCCATGGAATTGACTTCCTATACTAACCAAATGTGAGTGGAAGTGAAACTGTTGTCTACCACTTCCCACGGATGAAATGTGGCCATATTGTGGGTGAACAAGTTTGGCAATGAGAGGACGGCAGAGAAACAAAATAGAAAGAACCTGGGTCTCTAGATGACCTTGGTGAGAGCACAGCTGTCCTGTTCACCTTGGATCACATACCTATCTCCAGAAACCAGTACAGGAGGGAAGCATAAATTTTTATTTGAACCACTGTATTGGCTCTTTTGCACGAAGCCTATTATTTAGTCAGAGTCTAAATAGTACACCAGGTAAACAAAGAGGAAGATTTGTAGGGCAGAAGAAACAGCATATCCAAAGACATGAGGAGTGAAAGAAGTTAGAAAGTTTTAGGAAATGTTCTCATGGGATTGTTTTGAGGAAGAAATGAGATAATCAATGTATATAAAGAGCTTATGTTGTAGTACAGTAATTGGCACATACTAAGTTCACAATAAATGAAAGTCATTTTATTTCTGTGTGATACAAATGACTTCTCAGAGCCTTATCTATAAAATAGTGATAACATTACTTGTGTGACGGAAACAGAAGTTTAGACCTTCATACATTCTCTAAAACAGGGGTCCTCAAACTTTTTAAACAGGGGGCCAGTTCACAGTCCCTCAGACTGTTGAAGGGCCGGACTATAGTTTTAAAAAAAACAAAACTATGAACAAATTCTTATGCACACTGCACATATCTTATTTTGAAATAAAAAAAACGGGAACAAATACAATCACACCACCTCATGTGCCTGTGGGCTGCAGTTTGAGGACCCCTGCTCTAAAACATTATGTATAGCCTGGAGAAATTCCACTGGGAGCACATCTAAAAGAGAAACAATTACCAAGAGGTGAATGAGTACCCTGCCTTCCACTGTTTTAAGTAATTTAACTTAACAAAACCTTTCTGTGCTATCATTCAACTTTAGTTAATGCTTATCCTGTTCAGCATACCCTAAAAAATATTAGTCATTTCTTGAAAAGGTTGCAGCTATTCAGTACTCCAAAGTTTTTATAGGTAGATATCTCAGATCTTTGTCCTCCAAGGTAACTTCTATTCACCCCACAAGACATATCTTCTGGCTCGGCGCCCATAGCACAGTGGCTATGGCTTCAGCCACATACACCCAGGCTGGTGTGTTTGAACCCAGCTGGGGCCAGACAAACAACTGCAACAAAAAATAGCCTGGTATTGTGGCGGGCGCCTGTAGTCCCAGCTAACTTGGGAGGCTGAGGCAAGAGAATCGCTTAAGCCCAAGAGCTGGAGGTTGCTGTGAGCTGTGATGCTACAGCACTCTACAGAGGGTAACACAAGTGAGACTCTGTCTCAAAAGGAAAAAAGAAAAGACATATCTCCTGAGGCCTTCCCTGACCTTCTGGACAGATCAGTTTGGCTCTCTGTACACAACAGGTATTCCATTATGCCCTTACACGCTCTCTTTTTATTAAGGTGTTATTTTCACCTGCCATATTGTGAGTGAACTCTTCCAGGGCAGGGAGCCTGAGCAGTTCATTTTGTTTCCCCAGCACAGGGCCACAGCAGGGGCTCAGTTCAGAGGTGTTTTGGGGTAAGCATGTAGGGTCAGTTAGACTGTTTAAGTCTATGTGGGGGAGGGGAGGAACACAGAGGATTTCAGGGACCCTAGAAAGTCAGATGCAAAAAAATGAACCTGTGTCTCATTCACACAACAGAGTGGGAACTTTACCATTTAGACATTATTACAGGGAAAAGAGGCAGTGTGATGGAAGGAAACTGTTCAGAAAACAGTTCAGAAAACAGAAAACAGGGGCTGTTCCCTGCAGTCTTGCTCAGGATTCAGTGTCTTTCCCTCTCTGAGCCTTATTTTTGGCCGTGCCCTTTCTGGTCTTCTAGGAATCTAGGCGCCTACTCACTCTGCGATTCCCGGGGTCGCCTAGTGTGGCAGAGAGAACCGGCCTGCTCTCAAGCCAAAGAATGACTTGCTACTTCCCGTGACCCCAGAGAAGGCAGTGGGCAGCTCCGCGGTCCCTCGCCATCTGCCCTCCTCTTCCCTCCCCCCTGCTCCTTCGCCCCCTTCCCTCGTCCTCCCCTGCTTCCCCTACCGTCCTCCCCATCCGCCCATGGCCCGGCCTCGCTGCTCCCTGGGCCTGCGCGGTGCTCCCTGCTCGGCGGGCGCGGGCGCGCGCTGGGTGGTCTGGCGGCTGGGGGCGGGCGGTAGCCTGCAGGCGTAATTGGCATGCACGCCGTTGTAGCTGAGACCGCTTAATAAAGCATTACATATCTCACCGCTTCCATATTTCATTACCTCACGCGGAGCCTGTGAGAGGGCCCTAATGGGAGTCAGCTGTGTTTTTACTTTCTGTTGTCGGCCGGGGACGGGTTTCTCTGCGGATTCTTTGAAATGAAATAATGTGATGCACGCCGCGATAAGGGACGGCCTGTAATGAGGCCCAGGCCGCGGGGCGGCTGCTATTGCTCCAGGTGTCGCGTATTTGGGCTGGGAGGACAAGGAGGAGGAGGGGGCGGCGCCGGAGGAGGAAGGGGAGAGGGGTGGGGTGAGGTGGGGTGGAGGGGAGGGGGCGGCCGTGGGACGCGGGAGGGAGATGTTTGAGGAGAGGCAGGGGACAGCGGCTGCCTGGAGAGTCCTAGGGACCCCATTCGCATCCTGACCCCGCCCTTGCCCTCTCTGGCGCCCCTTGGGGGGAACGATGATACCCACTTCACCAGCTTGTGCGGAGACAAATCAAAGGGTTTATGTATTGGAAAGGGCAGCATCACACGCAGGGAAGAAAAGGGAATCATTTACTGAGAGAAAGGAACTGACGCCCTGCCCTTTATTTGAGCATCTCCTCTGGGCATGGCACCTGCCAACCACATGCCAACCACTTCTCGGAATGCTCACTGCAATCTTGCTTGCTAAGTATTGTTACCTTCCCTGTACAGAGGAGGAGAGTGAGGGTCAGAGTGGTGAGGGGCTGGCTGAGGCATCCTTGAACACGGAGCCAGACGGAGCCAGGAAGAAAAGAAGGAAGGGGGTAAAGTTGGAGAACCGGTTGGTCCACTGCCAGCTGACTCGTCTAACGTCTAACCCAGGACCATCACCCCCACTGCCCATCCCCAGAAGGGAGCTGGGGTTTCTCTTCCATACTGGCCTGTGGTCCTCCTCCCTTGGGCCTGAGGCCTATGCCTTCCTCCTTAGGGTGGAATGGAGGGCTGGCAGGTTCATGGGCATGGCGGTCCTGCTGGACTTTGTAGGAGGGGCAGGGGCTGCTGCCAAGGGTAGGGCCTTGGAAGCCCCCTGTTCTGAGCACCCTGGTCTGTTCAGAGTCTGCTTCTTCTATGGGCACTCTGGCTCCATTTCTAGAAAAATAAATGCTCTCCAAGCAGTCTTATACCTCCTCTGTGTCTCTCAGAGCCACCCTTTTCTTGCTTTCTGTCCTGGCAGCGCCCTAGGCCAAGCCTCTAGTCCTGTTTTTGATACTGCAGGGCTCTTCTCTTTCCTAAATGCTGCCCCCAGGCAGCACCTGTGGCTCAAAGGAGTAGGGCACTGGCCCCGTATTCTGGAGGTGGCAGGTTCAAACCCAGCCCTGGCCAAAAAACCAAAAAACAACAACAACAAAAACACAAAGCAAAACAAACTAAATGCTGCCCCTGTGTTGCTCTCTCCAGCATGGGGCTTCCATGGCTCCCAAGAGCCTTCTCAAGTGTGCCCCATGGGGTTCTCTCTGCTCGCACTCCAGGTGTCTCCCCCATACCCCATCACTGACCCTGACAAGCTGGGTGTCTTGTCTTCTCCCAAGTTCATCAGTGATCTCTCTGGGCACTTGCCCCTCCTGTTTCCTCTGTTTAAAATGCCTTTCTCACATGGGCCTGCCTTTGGAGTCCTGCTCCCGTCTGAGGCTCAGCATAAGCGAATTTCAGGAAGGCTTCTTTCTATGTGCTCCTCTGCTTCCAGGCTGGATATGTACTCTTCTTTCTCTGAGCCTCAGTTTCCTCATATATAACATGAGGGGTTGGGGGGTGGTCTCTGGTCTGCACAGCTTCATGAATGGACCTGGTTGGTGGGTAGTTTCTTCTTGAAAGAGGACTAGGTAGTGTGGGTTGTCAGTGTGTTGGATGATCATGCTGTGTGTGCCTACCAGGTGCCAGGCACCACACTGGAGCTTCATAGGCACGACATACGTACACATGTTGCTCAGAGTCATAGGCAGTAAATGGAGAGGCTGGGGTTGGAGGCTGTTTCTGATTTCCTGAGTGTGTGTGCATGTGAGCATACATGCTTATCTCTGTATGTGTACCTGTAAAATAATGATACCCAGTGTTGGTGATGAACTTTAACCTTCTCAAAACTCTCTCTTACCTCCAGGAGCACTTTGAGGCAGGTTGGGCAGGGATATGTAGACATGGAGAGGCTGGGCTACTGCCTTAGTTACACAGCTGCTGGAGGAGGTCAGGGGTGCGGAGCAGGAGAAGATACTCCCCCGGCCTAGGGAACAAAGTTGGGCATTCTCAGTGCAAGATTTTGTGCTCTCTGACTCCAACCTAACTTTGCTAGCTTTGATTTCCAAATGACCCTCTCCACTGCATCCTGACATTCTGCATACAGGGCCTGCTTGGGAGCCTGTGCTTAAGTTGGTCCCTCCATCTGGAATGCTCTTCCCCAGTGCCTGCTTGTGAACATTTTGTTCAACTTTTGAGACGCAGCCCAGATCCATCCTCTTCACACTAGTCCTGAGAACTATCTCTCTTTCTGTTTCATGCGCTGTAGTGTATACTCCTCTCCCACCTAGCTTAGAATGTCAGCTTGGAGCTTCCTTGTTTCAGGATCATGAATCTGAGGTCAGAGGCTGAGCCCAACTCTGGGCCACAGAAAGCTAGCATGGAATAGGTACATAGCATACCTACGTACCTATAAATGCCTGGTCATGTGAGGCATTTTATGAGGATACTGAAAATGTATGCAAGTCCCCACTCAGAAAATGCTTGTTAAATGGCAGCTCATCGTACTGTTATCATTTATTTCTATGGTGCTGTTTTGGGCCAGGCTTTATGCTGCAATTTGTGTTTCATTTAATTCTTACCACACCTTTATGAGACTGATATTACAAACCCATTTTGCCAGTGAGGAAACTGAGGCTAACTGCTGCTAAATAACTTACCCAGGACTGTAGAGCTAATCAGTGGCAGAGCCAGGGCTAAAATCCAGTTCTGTCTGCCTCTGAGTCCATCCTTTTTGCACGTATCACATGGATCTTATTGAGAGTGCCTGGTGCTCGCTGTGCCTGTCAAACAGGGCTGCGCTATTGATTAACATGCAAATGATTTTTTGAGAGAGAGCTTAAGTGTAGCTCAGTCTCAGCCAGCCACAACTGAGATTTGCAACCCAAGCTCCAGTCCTCACCAACCACTCTGCTATCAGGTTTTCATCTCTAGAGTGATTGACAGGTATTTTTTTCCCTCCCTGACCCAGAACGCCAGGCCTCCAATACTACTGAAATGTTTGCACAATCTTGAAGCATTTATTTAAAAGTTGCTTTTCCCCAAAGGGCCTGGCCTCAACCAGATCCTGAGCCAGATCCAAAAAAACAAACAAATCCTATCTTTACAAGCTCCTCAGCTGGGCTGCGTGGGGCGGATGGGGGTGGGGGTCCCCTGGGCCCTACCTTTCCTTGGCTGGTTGACAGGCCCGCCCCAGGGCGAGCAGCTCAGCCTGCCTGTTTACAGCCCTTTCCAATTCACAGGCCAAACAGGAAAGCAGGGAGGGGTTTGGGGAAGGGGTGAATAGCAGAATCACAAATCACACGGTTGCTTCTCAAAGTAACCCTGGTGGAGATGTGATGGGGGAGTGGCTGGGCTTGGTTTCTTGAATGTTTGTCAGGAATGGAGTGAGACCCTATGCCCCACTCTGCAGGTCCCAATGCCAAGTGCTAAGCCTCCTACAACCTGCACAGCATCATGGGTGGGGCTTGGGTCCCTAGGAGGGGTGTCCGAGGCCTTGAGTGCTCTGCTGGCTGGGTCTGCATTATATTTTGTGAGCCTAGAAAAGTCCCTTCTCCTTTGGTTTGAGTCATCAAGGAACCAGGAGGGGGCTGATCTCCAGCCCTGTGCTGTCTCCCCCTGAATCATGCCTGTCTAAAACTTTCCTCTTGGGCAAAGCGAGGAGTGGAGGAGGGGATCCCAGTCATGGGGGGGTATTTCGTGTGCCTGGCCCTCTGTGTGGTGCTGTATGAAGGTCGTTTCATTTACTTGACATAACCTCCCTAAGCCATACTTGCTGCTGGCACTTCTTACAAATGAGGTGTCCAAGGCCAGTGTTGGAACCCAAGGTCTATCTGGCTCCCTCCTCTCTGTCCCCTGGTACCTTTAGCAAAGCACTGTCTCTACGTTGGATGGACAGCTTGATTTACAACAAGGTCTAGTGTGTGAAGAGCACGGTGTGGCCTGTCTCGTATGCCCATGGTGAATTGAGGTGCAGCAGGAGAGACTGAGGTTTAGAAGGTGGCAGTTTTTCACCCAGCTTCTCACAGTCACTTAGAGGCCATCTGGTCACAGACAGGCAACTTGAGGCCTGTGATGGAGAGAGCTTAAGCTAGTCCCCTGAGGTGCTGCTTAAGAAATGGGGCTCAAACATTTCAATAGTCTTTTCCAAAGCCCCCCTCACGCGCAGCTCCACTGCAAGGTTCCCATGGGCATTATCTGCTCAGGGTCTCTGCTGCCTGGTAGAAGATACCAAACTCTTTAATGGCCTCTGTACCACCTCCTCAGACAGTGCCAAGGCCATGTAAGCCATGTGTCAGTTCTTACATGGACCACTAGGCAGTGGCACACTATGGCCTTAACCTTCTGTAATGCTTCCTGGAATACCTTGAATATTTTCTGTGTTATCTTGGGCAAGCAATTTTAGCTTCTTGAAGCCCCAGGATCCTTATCAATGAAAGAAGGCCTCTATGCAATAGTGAATGTGTGTGTATTTTGTGACCACCAGGTCCAAAGTGGTGTATATTGGGGTTGCTGTCACTGTTGTTGTTTTCAGCTGGCTGCTCTTATTCTGGCCAGAAGATGCCAGATGAGTGACCAGCTGGATGGGCTTCTCCTCTTTGCCCCAGCTGGACCCCTCGGCAAATAGTTGGTGCTGAGCCTGCACTGGGAGGATGCTTTCAAACAGCTGCACTGGGCTCAGGCTGGGGACTCTAGGAAGAGGCAAACAAAGACATATTTTACTATCTTTTCCCTACACCCAGTGTCCAAACCCTTGTATGCTTGTGATGGAGTGGGGTGGGTGCAGCCTGGAGCAGTGGAAAAAGCAGGCCAGTCTCTGTCTCTCTCCAGCTGGGAGCCCTGGCAGGGCTGGGACCATGTCTGACTTTTCCCTCGTCTCCAGAACCCAGCACAGAATCTGGCATTAAGCAGGCTCTCACCAAGCATGAGTTTATGAATGAACATAACCTTGGGAAAGATATCTCAATTCTCTGAGCCTCAGCTTCCTCATCTGTAAAATGGAGGTAATAATAATACCACTGAACTCCTGGAATCATTGTGAGGATTAAGAATAACAATCCAGGCAAAATACCTGTAATAGTACCTGTAATGTAATGGTAACATTCTCATGTATGAAGAGAAACAAAGGCTCAGAGAAGGTAATTGCTTTGTTCCACATCACACAGCTAGAAAGGGGCAGAATGGAATGGAGTTCAGGGTTGTCTGACTCCAGGATCTGAGATGTTGACTACTATGGCATATTGCCTGAGGTTGTGCATGGCATCCATTTTCTCCCTATTTCAGAGTAATAGAACTCCCAAGATTTAATAAAGCACATAGCCTTTTAGAATAAAGCCTGTGTTCTCCAGCCCCTTTGCTGCTAGATATGACTGTGTAATTGAGTTCTGATCAGTTAACTGAAGTTACTTGTGAAACTTCCAGGAAGTACCCTTAAAGGGAGTAGACATATGTATCCCCCTCTTCCTCCTTTTTGATGGTTGGAATTGTGACTTATTAGCTGTAGTACCAGCCAGCAGACCCCTCAGATCATCAAATGACAGCAGGATAATGGAGCTGGAGCCAGACATGGGGTAACTGTAGGAATCTGGGTCTCTGACAATGCAGGATCCATCATGTCACCCTGTTCTTAAAGTCAGAGAGAAACTTAATTTTGTTCAAGCCCAAGCTAGTTTAGATATGAACATAATCTTAACTAATTCACTGTTTCTCAGTAGAAGACTATCAAGAACTAAATGTGCCCTACCATTGTATCGATCAGAATGTGGCATTTTGAAAATTGTATTTGTCGTGGGACTGAGCTCTGTGATGGCAAGGACTATGAATTTTCTTTGCTGGGCCCCCACTGGCTAGTCATGTGCTAGGAACCCAGCAGTTTTGATGGCTTTTTCCTGTGCCAGCTTAGCTACAATGGAGCCCCAGAATTCCCTTCTCTGCGTGGTTCTGGGTTAGCAAGGGCTGCAAGAGGTATTTCCCCTGAGATTCGAAAATGGACCGTGAAGCAACAGACACATTCTTTGTGGGCTGGGCAGGCCAGTGTGAGGCCTGAGCTTTTGCTATCACCCTTTTATTGGCTGGCCTGGTTGGCACAGGGTGGCAGCCAAGGTCCTGAGGCCCCTCCAGCTCTGCCCTATCTCCCCCTTCAACTGCCCTGAACCCTGGGCCAGTGTGTGCAGCTCCGTAACAAAGGGTTCCAGCTGCTCTCAGAGGACATCGGCCACTGAAGTCAGAACTTGGGGTGGTGGGTATTCTCTTGGGTTCCAGTTTGTCCTTGCTTCTCCTGTTTTATTTTTCACTTCTGCACTGTGTGTCCCGTGGACCGCACAGGGACGCGTGCAGAATATCTAACCCAGGGGTCCTCAAACTGCGGCCCGCGGGCCAACTGAGGTGGTGTGATTGTATTTGTTCCCATTTTGTTTTTTTACTTCAAAATAAGATATGTGCAGTGTGCATAGGAATTTGTTCATAGTTTCTTTTTTAAACTATAGTCCGGCCCTCCAACAGTCTGAGGGACAGTGAACTGGCCCCCTGTTTAAAAAGTCTGAGGACGCCTGTAACCGACTCCCACAATTCCCTGACTCCCACAATTCCCACAATACTATTATTCCCTATAGTAAATCTTTTATTCTGTGTGTCTTCTGGTAGTTCTTTCTCTGACTGATGAATTGGCATTCAGTAAATACTTATTAAATGGATTAAGAAATTATTTATATAATTGGCCCTTTTAGGTGGTGCCTACTAATGGAGGTGGCAAGGAAGCAGGTCCCATGGCTCTGACATATCTCTGCCCCAGAGTGGGGAACCTGAGGTCTGGAGAACCTTCTTGTTTTCTGCTCAGCCTTTGCAAAGTGGGCAAGGAGGAATGCCTGAGGCTAATGGCTCTGACTCTCCATCTCATTCTCACTTAGAGATGTTGACGGTTCCTTATTATGCCCTGGAACACTCTACCAGCTCCTGATCAGCCTTGGGATGAAGGTCAAGCTCTTTATATCTCTGTACAGTTCTTCTATGATCTTGTCCTCAAACCCCAGAAGCCTGAGGCAAAACCATGGAGATAGGCATATGGGGTCAAGCTCCTAGCTCTGCACAGGTGCGTAACTTCAAACAAATCACTTTTTGAGTCCATGGCTCAGCTGGGAATGTATTATCTACTCCATAGGGTTACTGATAAACATTACTTTTCTTTATTCCCTTTTCCTCATAAGATTGACCCCAAATGGTCACTTTGTTGAGGCCCAGGGAGATCCCCTCAGTACCCAGACTTACTTTCTCCAGTTCATTTTGGTTGATTGTTTAAAACACAGTTCTGGGCTGGACATGATGGCTCACACCTGTAATCTAAGTGCTTTGTGAGGCTGAGATGGGAGAATCACTTGAGCCCAGAAGTTCAGACCAGCCTAGGAAACATTTAAGACCTCGAGACTAGACTGGGGAACATAGTGAGACCCTGTCTCTACAAAAAATTAAAAAGAAAAATTTAGCTGGACTTGGTGGTGTGCACCTATAGTCCTAGCCACTTCAGAGGCAGGAGGATCACTTGAGCCCAAGGAATTCAAGGCTACAGTGAGCTATAATTGCAGAACCATACTTTAGCCTGGGTAACAGAGAGACATCCTGTCTCTAAAAAGTTTTTTTAAAAAACAATTCTGAATGTATCACCCACTGCTTTTGGAATTCAAGGTAGATTCCGTCCATCTACCATCTGTCTGTGTTTCTATCCCTATATTCAGCCACTTATTCACTTAACAAATACCTGTTTCTCATCTCTCTCTCTCCTTTTCTTTTTCCTTATACTCAGTCTCTCCAAATGGCCAATTCCTTGGCCGTGTGTCTGTGTGAGCACCTCTTCCCTCCATTCAGTGGATGGGGTGGGGGTTCTTGCTCCCTTCCTTTGCCTATCACTCACCAACTTTTCAAGGTCAAACTCAAAGGTCACTTCTTCTATGAAGCCTCCTCCCTTATCTTTTTTTTTTTTTTTTTGAGACAGACTCTATAGCCCTGAGTAGAGTGCTGTGGCACCACAACTCACAGCAACCTCAAACTCTTGGGCTTAAGTGATTCTCTTGCCTCAGCCTCCCAAGTAGCTGGGACTACAGGCACCTGCCACAATACCCAGCTTTTTTTTTTTTTTTTTTTTTTTTTGATAAAGAGTCTCAAGCTGTCGCCCTGGGTAGAGTGCCGTCGCATCACCGCTCACAGCAACCTCCAACTCTGGAGCTTAAGCGATTCTTCTGCCTCAGGCTCCTAAGTAGCTGGGACCACAGACACCCACCACAACGCCCAGCTATTTTTGGTTGCAGCCGTCATTGTTGTTTGGCGGGCCTGGGCTGGATTCGAACCTGCCCGCTCAGGTGTTCGAATTTGATCCATAGGCGCTGAGCTGCCTCCTCCCTTATCAACTATCCTCCTTCTGGGCTTCCACTCCTATGGCTTATCTCTTTATGAGATATATGTTTCATAATATTGTTTCTGTGTCTATCTGTTGCCCACTGACCTGTACCCTCACTCTACCAGGGTAGCCTCTTTGTACAGCTGTTTAGGTTGTTCACTGCACAATGGAGACTTGAACTGCCCAGAAGGAAGGGTACATTTTTTCTAATTCATATAAAGGCATCTATTCTCTAAGTGATAGGCTCAAGTGGCTGAGCCCACCCAGAGGGGGCTCTTTGAGCTAGTGCTCCCCCGTCCTGATTCTAAGTTCCTACTGCCAGGATGACATTGACTTCATTACTATTCCCCCAGCTCCTAACTCAGCAGCACTAGGCCCCAGATCCCTCCAGGAATGTTCTTGGAGTTGAAAGGGTAAGGCTATCAACAGCAAATCTCTCTTCTCTGGGCTGAGGAGGGGCAGGACTGATGCCTATCTTGTAGGGAGAGGAGGAAGCTTCTGAGTTGATGCAATGGTGGTGGCAGGTTTGTTTGGAAATTCCCCAGTAAGTAGTGTTCTAGGGACCTCGAGAGCTTGCTGGAGGACCCGCAGACTAGGGCTCGTCCAAATATTGTTTTAAACTGATTGATTTCATGCCAGGCTTGGAAGGGACAGGCATTTTTCATACATGAAAAACAATGCATTTAGGGTCCAAGATGAAATTATTTTACATTTATACAATAACAGACAGGGAGACAAAGACAATGTTTGAGGATGGTTAAACCCTCAATATCATTAGTCACTGTCCTGGCAAGCTACACAAATAAATGATCAATGCACAGAAAAACAAGGCCCTCTGAGGTGTTTGCCCAAGACCACTTATGTGTCAAACAGACTTATTAGATGTGAAGGGAATGATTATTTGTACTAAGTGAAATGAACATGTGCAATAATATTGTAAAATGTTTATTAGTCTAGAGTGTGCTGAATGTTCCTAAAATATATCAGGTTCTCAGCTTGCATTTAATGTACTGTTATAAATGATATCACATCCTTCCAAGCCGATTTTCCGCTTAATGCTAAGCTTCTTTGCTGGGGGAAATCGTGTTTTCAGATCTCAAGTATGAAAACATTGTGGGGTTAAACTCTCCCTTTTACTCCCTAACCCCCACCCCAGTCAGTTACCTCCCTATAAAACTTGTCCTGAGTCTGGCTGGGAGGGAAGGGGCAGTTGGTCAGGCCAGATGTTGGTTAGAAAAGGAAAAAGGATTGGAAACGTGAGGTTGGAAGTCCAGAGACTCAGATTTCAAGATCTGCTCATTAATTCCCTGCTGTATGACCTTGGGAAAGTCCCCTCCTCTCTCTGGGCCTCAATCAATTCAGTCAATGGGAATAATGTCTAAAGAGACTCCCAGAGCATATTACACGTTCTAAATCCCAGCTTGCTGAGTCATGAGTCTGAAAGATAAAAAGGGATTCTGGAAGTGAACAAATAAAGTACTACAAAAAAGTTCTTATTTTTTCCTTTAATTTTGGAAAACTCTTACTCATCCGTTTAGGCCCTGCCCAAATGTCCCCTCTTTTGGGATGCCTTCTCTGATCCTCTAAGCAGTTTGTCACTCTGTCTTCTTTGCTGTCAGATAACTTTGTCCTTCTTGTTCCAATCACCACAGTTCTGTCACCTGGGTCAGGCACCGAGTTAGTACTAAGGAATGATTAGTGGATGCTGGATGGGGAGGAGCAGAGCTGATGTGACCTTTAAAGGTCATCCAGCTCCCACCTGCATGTTAAAGATGGTGCTTCATTCTGGGTGGGGAAGTTTTCTGTTCGGGTTTGCCCGTCTGTACCAGCAGAGTTCTGAGAAGAAAGAAGGGCTGTCTTCTGGAGAAGAGTCAGATATAATGTTTCCTACAGCCTATCAACTCCCCACCCAAGAATGAGGGGTAAAAGGGCCTAGGCAAACCTCATGTTCTTGGCCCTGGTAATGGTGGTGGTGGTGGGCAGTTCTTGGCATCAGCTGAAGGTCCAGGGCTGGCTTTGAACCTTGTGGGTGGCTGGGGCTATGGGGAGTCTCCAGTTTCCTAGCTGAGTCACATTCCCACTTCCTGCCCTTGCTCCCTATTTTGATCACCTGCAGGTGATCTTCTGTGAGCCTAACTGGTGGTCTGAGTTTCTTTGGGGGACTTTGGATGTGTACCCAGAAAACTGGCTTGTTTAGCTGCAGCTGCATGCATGGAGGTGGGGACAGGGTGAGGGAGGAGAGTCCTGCTGCTCCTGCAGGGAGTGGAGTCCCTTTCTCCTTCCTTCACGCCTTTGCCCAGAAGGGACTGAAAGCAATCAGTCTGGAAGTATATATGCAAACATGGGAAACAAAGGTAGAAATGAGCTGTCAGGGCAAAGATTATAAAGTGTAGAAAGGTCCTGAGCAGATTCTAAGCAGGCTTCCTGCCCTGAGGTAGCTCCTTCATTCACTCTGGGCTTCCAGCAGAGGACACAAGCAGGTATGTGGTTTCTTGTGCCCATGAGATAAACACAGATCTTTGCTTAGCAGAAGTGCTAGTCCCTTGGTGTTGAGGACTGAGAAAAAATTATCTTGTGATACCTGTGGGGCGGCACCTGTGGCTCAGTGGGTAGGGTGCTGACCCCATATACTGAGGGTGGTGGGTTCAAACCAGGCCCTGGCCAGCTAAAACAGCAGTGACAACTGCAACAGAAATAGCTGGGCACTGTGGCGGGTACCTGTAGTCCCAGCTAC
This sequence comes from Loris lydekkerianus, assembly GCA_963574355.1. Lineage (NCBI taxonomy): Eukaryota > Metazoa > Chordata > Mammalia > Primates > Lorisidae > Loris > Loris lydekkerianus. The sequence continues at coordinate 15,525 of CAUYPK010010200.1, forward strand.
TTGGGAGGCTGAGGCAAGAGAATTGCCTAAACCCAAGAGTTGGCAGTTGCTGTGAGCTGTGACACCAAGTGAGACTCTGTCTCAAAAAAAAAGAAAAAAAAAAAAAAAGGCACACTGTGTCTCCAATAGCCACCTGTCACCAATCTAAGCTGGCTTCCCCCTCCTTCTCCTGCTGTTTTTGCTCCATTTTCTCTCCTTCCTCCTCTTCCTCCTCCTTTACCTCTTCCTCCTTTTTCTTCTTTCCACAGTTTAGTAAGACATTCCTGGGGGCATAGAAAGAAGTGTCTGTTCAGCTTGAACCCTGGGTAGCTCTTGGGGTACGTGGAGGGGGAGATAATTCCTGGCCTGAACTTCAGATGGCCTTGGCACGTGTTGTTCTCCATCACAATAGTGGGCAGCAGTGCCCAAGTGCAGATTGGCCGTACTGAGCATTTTCCCGTGGGCACCATCTACGTGCCAGCCATTCACTGGCTATGTCCTCTCCTAACTCAATCCTCACAACCTCCATTCAAGGTGGTTCTTATTTGCAAGGTCACAGGCAGAATAGGGAAGAGCTGGTTTTGGCACCAAGTCCCTGGCCTCTCAGGCTAGCCCCTTGCATCCCCTCTTCCCCCCACCCCCCACTGCAGAATCACTGTGGGAACCTGAGCATGTCTATGGTTCTGACTGTCAGCTTCCCCATCAGTACAGTGGAGTCTGCGTGTCCTGAAAGTCCCTTCACTTGGACAGTCAGTGATTGCCTGACTATGTGAGTCCCCCTCTGCAGTGGGCACAGGGAGAGGTTCAGGGGCACAGGGACTACCTCTTTGGTTGCCTAAATAACTCCTCACCTACCCTGTGAGCAGAGGCTCCTCCCACCTGGCTGCCCTTGGAACCTGTCCCTGGATCTGACCTCTCACAGTCCCCCTTCCTCCCCTGCTTGCCCAGAGAGACCAAGGTTCACATGGTACCAACATTCCTCGGGGAGGGATGGAACCTCAAGATTTAGCACCTGAATCAACTTTTTGGGCTGCTGTAGCTGGGCCAGGCTAGGTGGTTGTGGGGATCAGAGACTGGGGCAGAATGTTCTCTTGCTTTAAACCCTCCAATTACACTGCAATCCAGATTCCCTGTCCAGTCCCTCCATGGCTGGGCCCCTGCTGTGCTCTGACCTTACTCCTCCTGCCCCCGGTGCAGTCAGCCTCCCCTCATGTGAAGACAGCCCTTACAGCTTCCGTGTGGTGAAGCCACTTGAGCTGCGCACCTAATCAAACTCCTAGATTTCTGCGATGTAGCCCATAGTCAATTTCTTGCTCACACTAAGAATCCAGTGCAAGTGCTTCTGGTCTGTGTGCTGGTTCAGGGACCCAGGGCCCTTCCATTTGGTGGCTCTGCCATCGGCAAGGGTGTTGGTTCTCTGCACTCAGCTGGCTTGTGGGGGTGGAGGTGTGGAGGTCCAGACATGAGGGGGTGGCCTACCTCCTTCCATTCACCAGAACCTGGTCATGCACAGGGCCACCCCAACTGCAAGGGAGGCTGGCAAAGACACTCTGGCTGTGTACCTAGGATGAAAAGCGTTTGGGGAACAGCCAGCCAGTCCATTTCTGCCATGGCCTCCAAAGCCAGGTGAGGGATGAGCAGCAGAATTAGTACCCCTGCTTTGCAGGTGCAGAAAGCACTCAAAGTGGCTGTCTACCTTGCCCAAGGTCAGAGTGAGCTGATATCAGAGACCCTGTCTGTGGGCCCAGCTCAGTGATTTTCAACCTGTGTGCTGTGAGAGGATCTTAGGTGTGCTCCCCAAATTTTTAAAGATTAGTAATCAAATTATTTTTGAAAGAAGTTCAAAGCACAGTAAGTATATATATTTTTCTCTCTCTCTTTTTTTTTTTTTGAACAACATAATTTAAGTGTGCTGTGGAAGTTTAACTATAGGTTTAAATGTGCCATGAAATAGAAAAGGTTGAAAAACACTGGCCTAGAGACTGTGCCTCTTAACTGGAAGCAGCCCGTCCGTCCCCACCCTGCTCCCCCACCCCTACCCCCACCCCCACCCCCGAGCATTCCCCATGGGCCTGGCCCTCCCTAGGGCTTATACCAATCTCCACCCTGTGTGGAAGTTAGCAGAACCCAGCCCTTCCCTGTTCGGGGTCAACTTCTGGAGGGTGAAGCCAGGCCTAGCTCAGTATATGAGATGGAGCCTGGGAGGGGCACTGTGCAAGCACTGAGCAGGGAGGGGTCTGAGAAAAGGCGAGTGGGAGGACAGCCAGGGAGAGTGGGTGAATGTGAGGGGTGCCTCCCTGGTGAACTAATGAACCTGCCATGCAGGGACCAGGATGTCCAGAGACCTCTCCTGCTGAAATCTGCCTCCTTGGGATGTTCCCTTGGGTACAGCATATGATCCAATTCCTTATGATTTCCTACCTCTGTCCTCCCTGGGCCCCTCCTGCGGATCCTCCAGCTGCTCCTTCTCACCCACCCACCTGCTGTGCTCCAACTTCGGCTGCTCTGACTGCTGAGCTCCTGCCTGGGCTGGGTCTTCTGCCACCCTCCATGGGCATGCTCACCCTCCTCCACCCTGCTCTGCGTCTATGGCTGGCCTGTGGGTCCTATCAGTGGCTCCTTGGAGTTGAGCCTGCAGTTGGGTTTGGTCACTGGGAGGCACCCAGTGGAGAGAGAAGTGGTATCGGTCAGAGTTGCTATTCCCATGGCTTTATTCCCTACAGGTGGCTTGGATGGGGCCCTCCACCAAAAGCTACCCCTGCTCTCCAGCAATTGCTCCCTCCCCTCTTCCCTTTAGGGTGGTAATAGTTTCCATGCCATGGCCCGGGTTACTGTTCTATTCCTGGTTACTTCCACAATAGCTCTGCTGTAAAGCAGCCCTCCCTGCATTCTCCCCTTCTGAGAGTTCTGCCTATGCCTTGTGGGATGCTGACTCATGCTCCACCAGCTCAGGGCTCTGTGCTTGCTGTTGCCATTGCTCGTCCTTCAGGTACACACATGGGCAACCACTTATCAGCTTTAAGGTCTCAGTCTGACTGCAGTTCTTCTCAGAGAAGCTCTCCCAGAGAGGGGCCACCTTTAGCCAAAAGAATTTCACCCCATTGGTCTCAACACCATTTCCCTAGATTATCATCTTCATTGTACTTATCAGTGTTGGACATGTTTGGCTCCCTCCTCTGGAATGGAAGCAGAGGCTTTATCTGTCTTGTTCACTTCTGTATCCCATGAGCCTAGGCAGAGCCCAGAACATCGTAGGTACTGACTGTAAATGTTTATTGAATTTGTAAATGAAATAGATTAAGGTATAAACCAGTGAGTAGCATAAATGAATGAATGCATGGATTGATAGGTAAATAATCTGAATTAATTTAAAAGATAAATGAATTGGGCAAATGTGTAACAGGTGAGTGAATGAACACACAAGTGAGTGAATGGGCTTGTGTGAAGATTCATGGGTGGTGGGGAACTACTTTCTATTCCCTGGGAAGAGCAGTGGCCTTTGGAACTCAGGAGGTGAGGTGGGGTCCTTGGTGTGTTTATATGTATGTGGGGGGTGGGAGAAGAGCTGGAACAGCCAGTCATGAAGATCTGGGGCTGGGGTGGGGATAACACAACAGATGACGGGCCTGGCCTGATGGGTGTCAGCATAGAGTATGTGCCCCCTCTGATTTTGGGCCCCTGCTTCCCTGCCTCAAAGTGGGTCCTTTCCCCACCAGCTTCTTTTCTACTGGAAAGTTCTCCCGGGAAGGGCATGTATATTAGCCACTTACTTCTGAGTGCAGATTCTCTAGAACTGCCCATGCAGCCAAGAAATAGTGACCAAGGAGGGTGGAGCAAGATGGAGGCCGAGTAACAGCTTCCCTACAACTGGGCATGGTGAGTCTGGAGAAATAAGATTCATGGCACCTCTGGCTGGTGGGATCTGCCTATAATCATCCCTTTGAGGATACAGGGAGTCAGCAAGGGACTTCTGGACCCCAAGAGGAGGACAAAACAGTGGAAAACTGGCAAGTGGTTGCGTGTGTTCGATTGACCTAATCCCGCCGGCAGCCTAAGTACAAGCAGCTGTGAGACTGCAAACCAGAAAGGCCTTACCTGTGAACTGTTTTGGTGTTTTTGGACTTGGCACTCAGTTGAACTGCCTTGGGGAGAGCTTGAGCAGGAACACAGAGAACTTTGGGTGTCATCTAGGGCCCCAGACTGAGCCGCTGAGCCGGACAGAGCTAATAGTGTTTGGCTATGGGCTGCTGGGAGCCATTGTGAGAGAACTGCCCTGGCAAGTTCTGCCCTCAGGGTTGCAGAGCAAGGATGGGGCGGGAGCTAGCAACCTAGTGACTGAGCAGCCTAAAGGCAGGGACTGAGCTGCCTTATAGCCTTAACCCTCAGGGGTAGAGTGAGACAGGTTTTGTCACACTGGAGCCTTGGGCTGTTGCCCTGGGTAGGGTGCCATGGCATTACAGCTCATAGCAACCTCAAACTCCTGGGCTTGGCGCCACTTGGACCTCCATAAGAGCTGTGCCACGACCCCCGACCTGCGACCTGCGACCTGCATCTGCTGGGCCTCTGCATGCCCTAACCAGGAACTGCGGGAGCCACGCAACCCTGCATCTTCCCTTCTGTACCCTCCCTGCCTCCACACTGGCCCGCTCATCTGGCCAGGAACTCTGGTAGCTGTGTGCCCTCTGGAGCCCTCCCTGCCTCTGTGCAGAGCCCTTCTCCTGGCCAGAGAATACTGGAGCCTTGGGCTCTCTGTGCCAAAGTCACTGGGTGGCAGGCACTCCCAGAACTCCTGCCCTGTTGCTGGATCCAGGTGTGTCACACTCTGGAGCTGCTTCCACAACCAGAACTCCCTGGCTGGGGCAGCCCCAGAGGAACTACACAAGGTCACTCCCTACAAAACTCCAGCAATAATAGAGTGATCTCACTGGGGTCTAATCTTGTAGAGACAACTCCTCAACTCTGGGGACGGCCAGAGGCAACGGTGAAAAACAATCATGAGGCGAAATCAGCAGGAAAACTCTGGCAATATGAATAATCAGAGTAGTTCAACTCCCCCAAGGATCAATGGGGCAGACATAGCACAAGATCCCATGCACAAACAAATAGCTGAGATGTCAGAAATCAAATTCAGAATCTGGATAGCAAATAAGATCAAATTAGAATTCCAAGCAGTAACACAAAAGATATCTCAAGAATTCAATGAATTCAAAGACCAAATGACCAAAGATTTTGACACGTTGAGACAAGAAGTTGCATCCCTCAAAGATCTGAGAAACACAGTAGAATCCCTCAGTAACAGAATGGAGCAAGCAGAAGAAAGGATTTCTGACCTTGAAGACAAAGCTTTCAAATGCTCCCAAACTCTGAAAGAGGAAGAGAAAATGGAGAGCAAAAACAGACCACTCTCTCAGAGAGCTCTGGGATAATTTGAAGAAAACCAATATTTGTCTTATAGGGATCTCCAAAAGCGATGAAGTGGCTTCACAAGGCATAGAGTCTCTTCTCCATGAGATTATGAAGGAGAATTTTCCAGACATGCCAAGAAATTCTGAAATTCAGATAACAGACAGTTTCAGAACTCCAGCATGACTCAACACAGATAAGACATCCCCCAGACACATCATAATCAATTTCACTAAAGTTAATATGAAGGAGAAAATTCTGAAAGCAGCCAGAAGACAGAAAACCATCACCTACAAGGGCAAGAATATTAGAATAACTGCAGATCTCTCTACTGAAACCTTTCAAGCTAGAAGAG
>CAUYPK010010202.1:0-33985 GCA_963574355.1 Loris lydekkerianus
CGGCCTCCATGGAGGACGCGCGCGGCCCCCGCGGCAGGCGGCGGGCGCCTCAGCCCCCCGGGCCGCCGGCCCTCATGCCGCCCCCGCACCGCCCGCCTCGGCCCCCGCCCGGCCGCCCGCCCCGGCCCCGGCCCGGCCGCCGCGCCCGCCGCGCGGAGAGGCCATCAGCTGCTTCCCGTCACATGGCGGCGGCGCGGGCGGGGACGCGCGGGGGGCGGGGCGGGAGGAAAACGGGCGGCGGGGCTGGGGGGAGCCGAGGGAAAACCGGGGGCGCGACGGGGTAAATCCCGGGACGTGCGGGCGCTGAGGAGAGCCCGCCGGGGGGACGAGGGGCGGTGACGCGGGGCTGAGGGGAAAACTGGGGGGCGGCTAAAATCTGGGGGGAAGGGGGACGGGGACAGCAGGTCCGAGGGGAAAACGGGGCTGGGAAGCGAAGAAACCTGGAGGCGGAGAGGAGCTGGCTCGGAGAAAAGAGAGTGGGGGGGATGGGAGCGGCGCGTGGGGTGGAACAAGGGCCGGGTGAAAATCGAGGGGTGCGGGGAGCGGGGCTGCAGCAAAGACGGTGGGGGAGGAGCGAGTAAAAGGGAAATGCGGGGCCCGAGGGGGAGACGAGTAAAAAACGAGGGTGGGAGAAATGGGGCAACGGGGGCGCTGGCCCGACCAAACCCAGGCGGAGAGCGGGGCTGGGAGGAGGACGGGATAAAATGGGGGGACAATGCCGGGCGTGTGATAGGCGGGGATGAGAGGGGCTATGCGGGAAGACGCGGGGTGCGGCGGAGAGCGGGTATGGAATGGCACCGGCGGGGGAGGGGAGGGGCGAAGCTGTCCCCTGTGCCTACCCCGACCTCTCACCTGCCCTCGGCCCCTCCAGGTCTCTGCCCTCCGAACACTTTTGTCCCCCCCTTCTCCCCCCGTGTCCTCAAACACGTGGCTTGTTTGGGGCAGCTGGCTCCCGTTCTCACTGTCAGGGCCCAGGGGAGGACTGATCACGGTAGACCGCCTGAAAAGACCTTTTTATCTTAGTGATCGGGTACTCTGGAGTGGTTAGAGGCTTTGGGCTTTCTCACTGGGCTCAGCTCATTTTGATCCGCAAAACCTACCCCCACTCCCACCTGAGAGTGCCCTTCGCTTCCCAGTATCAGCCTACCCCTCCCGTGTATTATTTCTCACCCCACTTTTTTTTCACCCAGGTCCCTGTTTTACGCACCCCTCATTTACATCTGCCCATGCCAGCCTCTCCCTCTCGTCCCCTGAACACCTCCCACCTCCTTCCTGGGTGATTAGCCCATTTTCGGACCCTCCCTAGTGTTTGTCATCTCCCCCACTCCCCACCCCCTTAACCCCTTTGAATTGGGCATGCTCTGTATTCACCTTATTTTTCTCTAGGAATTTTTTTCTACTTTTCAAGTAAAAGACAAAAAACAGGCCAGGCTTGGTGTGTGACACACCTTTTGGGGGCAGGACACAATCATAAGAGGTACTTTACCTAACAAATGCAATCAATGTAATCTGGTTTCTTGTACCCTCAAAAAATAAAAACAGGCCAAGAGCGGTGGCCCACACCTGTAATCCTAGTACTTTGGAAGGATCATTGAAGGCCAGGAGTTGGATGCCTGGGCAACACAAGAGACCCCCATGTTTACAAAAAATAGCAGAAATGGCCCAGCTCCCTTTCTCTGTGCCTGGCCTCCTGAGGGCCTCAGTTTTATTCTCCAGCTTCATTTTTTCTGTCACCTCCCCTTTAGAGGAAATGAGGGTAGGGGTGACATTTTTCTATCCAACTGTTTTCTCCACAGTCTCCATTTTTTGTCTACCAAATTCCAATTGCTGGTGTCTCCAAGCCATTTTTATGTATGTACAAGTCATGGAAAAGATCAAAGGTAAGGGGACAGTATTGTTACCAAAACCGAGCTAGTTAAAAAAAAAAAAAAAAAAACGGGGGGGGGAGCATTTTTCCAAATCTTTCCATTTACTAAGCAAGAATAAATCAAGATCACTAAAGCATTTATTTAAAAATAACTTTATTCCATTATCTTTTAAAAATTCATTATTTTAACCTCAGGATGAATTTTTCCCATCCTTCCCTACATACATACATATTTAAAATGTAAGGGATCTGCTTATTTTTCTCTCCTGGCCAGTCCCATGGTGAGAAATAGTTGGCACTTGTTGCATCATAATTTTACCCAGCAAGAATAAAGATATTCCGGGCCTCAGTACATGGATTATGGAAATTTTCCAACCTGTTTTCTTACTTCAATAAAACAACTTGGATGTGATTATGAAAACTGGAACCAACATAAAAGCCACAGGATTGTGGAGCCCCCTCCCCAGGATCCACCAGGTTTGGGGGGAAAAGAAATGTCAGTTGTAATGGCTCTGAAGTGTTTATCTTCCTGGTTCTGATAAGTACATCTCAAGGTTTCTGTTTTTAACAGTACATGCACTAAAAAGCACAATGTAACAACTTGGACTTTGCCAGACAAATGCTATAATCCACTGTCAACGTGCTTGTGGATTTGGGCCTGGATGTCGTAAAGAAAAGCAGCTCTAAATCTTTAAGAATTCTTAAAATTTGCAGACATCCAGTGCCTGGGCTCTAAACTAACCCATACAAGGCTCAAAAGTGACAACAGTCACAGCTCACCTGGCCAAGGGTTTATAGTGCTTGGCATCAAGACCTTAAAGTTCCCATTTGCTAGTGGAAAAACCCTCAAGTATTTCCTATCATAAATTGTGTAAGAGAAAAGGAAGCTGTGGAAAACATCCTGCTGATCTTGCAGAACATTCTCTGCGTTCCCAGCCAGGGATACTTATCTTTTTCCTTTCTCTTTTTTAAAAAATCTAGTTGCTTCTGAATAGTGGACTCTTAAATTCTGGAATTTAGTTATTGAAGACTCTAAAGGAAAGACAAGCTTAGTCTTTAGTGACTTTAGAAGCAACCTGAGTGATTTGCTTAATTTGTTGAGAATGCTTAAACATGAAGTACCATGTAGCAAAAGACCTACCCAGGTGGAATGTTGATTCACGGCTATTCCTGAGGAGTAGAAATTGCAGTTAGCTTCTAAACTCCCCAGTGTCCTGAGCTGGGGACAGGGCTTCCTTTTGGTGATTGTTAAGTTTGATCCTGTCACCCAAGAAAGACCTTTCCCAACCACACCTGCAGGGTTATGTAAGACAACCAACTCCTCATCTTAGGAATCTCAGCTCTTAGTATGGGAGAAGGGAAGTTCCCCTGTAAGCCCTAGATCTTGCCCATTAAACCAAGATATGCAACATTAAAAGAGTACAAATTCAAGTCAGATTTTCATGTTTAGCACACATCCACTGTACCTTTCTAAGGTCCCTGACTTTAAGAACCTTCGATGAAATCAGAAAAATTAAATTTCCAACTGTACAAGGATCTATTGGAAACATCAGTGGTGTAAACTCATCAGTATCTTCATTCAAAATTTAATGTTACTGATCAGGTACCCTCATGATATTCTTGAGGAGGAGGAAGAAACAAGCTTTCCTGTTCCCATTTCCAAGAGAGCAAAACAGGCCAGATGAACTGGTTTGCCCAAGGGTACTCCCATTATAAAACGCCTCTTGCTTTCTTTCAAAGCAATGGGAGAAAGGAAGAATGGGAAAGTTCTGAAAACTCAGTGTATCACGTAGGAGGCTTTTATATAATATAAATATGAAGCTCTGCAAAATGTGAGGTTACAATGAAAGGCACTTCCTCTTATCAGCTCCTACCTCTTTTGAAAACAAAAATTCTTAGGAGTGCTCTGATATGCTCTCCTATGAAACCATTCTATAAAGCAAAATGAAAGGAATAGGCAGCAGCTTGCAATTTACAGTTAACACTTTTCTTCCACTAGAGAAGGCCAAAAAAATAGTAATTAACATCCATTGAGCACCTCCTCAGCACTTTTATCTCTCAAATTATTTAATTTAGTCCTCACAAGCCTGGAAGATAGGTGTAATTTTGCCCATTCTACACGTGAAGAAACTGGGGCCCAGGAATAGGTAAAACATGCCAGAGCCCATGAAACAAAAGTAGCAGCCAGACGGTGGCTCATGCCTGTAATCCTAGCACTCTGCGAGGCCAAGGGGCGGGAGGGGTGGATCACCTCAGGAGTTTGAGACCAGCCTAAGCAAGAGGGAGACCCTGTCTCTAAAAAATAGCTGGGCATTGTGGTGGGTCCCTGTGGTCCCAGCTACTTGGGAGGCTGAAGCAAGAGAACCACTTGAACCCAGGAGTTTGAGGTTGCTGGGAGCTGTGACGGGAAGGCCCTCTACCAAGGGTGACAAAGTGAGACTCTGAACCAAACCGCCCTCCTCTGACTTATGTTGGTTGCTGAAACCTTATCTTTCCCAGGGAGCTGATACTTGCCCAGTTCTTTGGTCAAGCTCATCTGGGCAGTAATAAAGGAAGTTTCCCCATCACCCCATGATACTCCCTTTTGTGCTAGAGCAAGCTGATTATAAGCATCGAATAGTAGCAAAGAGCACCAAGGCCAAGTGCTCCTCTCACCCATACTCCCTCCACATCAGTGTCTGTTCCAGTAGGTCAACCTGGATAAAGCCAGGAGTCAGCCAAAGTGGCACCTCAAACACCAAATCCAGCTTTCCCACATATACTACTCCTTTCCAAAGCTTTTTGACATAGCTGAGAAAACTTACAGCAAATCAAACCAGGTTTTTTTTTTAAATGGAAAAATGTGTGTTTTTCTTTTTTTTTGCTGAGAGATCCAAACGTTGCTAATGCAAACCCCTAGCAGGGCTGCAAATCAAATCAAAGCTGAATGAAGAGTTCATCTTCTAAGCTTTTAAGAAGATACGGATAGACAATCCTCTTCTTCAAACTGGCCTATCTTCTTCTTGAATGATGTCACTTTGCTGTTCACTGCTGTCATCTGCACAGAAGATAAAATAAACCAACTCTGGAGTGATCTTAACAGTGATTTCTACTATCAGTCTTCAGTCATCTTGGTGATTTCTAATCCTTTTTTGGCGAGCCACGGAATTAGATTTCATGGAGCAGAAGGTGGGAAAAGTGTGTATTCCCTTTCACCTATTCTCTTATTTCACCTATTTAGAACCCTCTAGCCAGGGATGATGCTGGCCTCGGCCTTTAATGCTCATGGCTTAGGCCACTGTCCTCACCTGGGAATACTCTTTCTCCTTTCTGTTTATTCCAACTCCACAGTCCTTAAAGACTTGCCTCATGCTAAATGTTACATAAAACTTCCCCTAACCAACACGCCCTCCAGACTCTTGCTTTTCTCTGAGATCCTGCAATTTTTAAACATCATCATCCAGCAGGCAATCAAATCCCTCTTGATTTGATTCCTCTCCTGCTCTCTTCATGTGTCGGTTAAATTTTGCTTCTGTTCCCATTTCCTCATGTGTTTTAGTCTGTTCACTCTAACTGCTCTTGTAAAACTCTCTGCATGCAGACACTACCAGTCTTCCTTTTTTTTTTTCTTTTTTTCTTTTTTTAGACAAGGTCTTGCTCTGTCTCTCAAGCTGGAGTGCAGTGGCACAATAATAGCTCACTATAGCCTTAAACTCCTGACCTCAAGTGGTCCTCCCACCTCCCTCCCCAAAGTTCTAAGATTACAGGCATGAGCCACCATGTCCAGCCAGTTTTCCTTTCTTATTCCCTAACAATGCCAATATTGTGCTTTTCCTAGAGTGGGCCCTGGATGTTTGTCAATATTATTTTCATGTTCATAGTTGATAATAGATTCTCAGGTTCTAGACTAAACTTTAGCTAACTATCTTCCCCAGCCTTTAAAAACCCAAACTTACCCCTTGAAGATTTCCACTTATTGGGAAGGTCACAGTGGTTTGCAGTGTTTTTTAAGGGAAGAAGAATTTACCTTGTAGATCCTGGAATCCATTTCCCATCTGTTGTATGTTCCCATTCACCAGTGCGGTCACTCTGTGAATGTGGTCATGCTTCGCTCTTTCTTTAGGCAACTCTCTCTCATTTTCCTCCTCTTCCTCTTCTACAACATCCTCTTCCTCCTCCTCTTCTTCCTCCTCTTCTGAATCCACCAAAACCATGACATCACCCATGTCTTGTCCCCTAATTTCCAAAGGGGAAAAAACAATCAAGAAGATATCTTGTTTTTCTCAACTTCAGCCCTTATTGAATAGGAAACACTAGATACTTTGCAACCCCTTTAATAACAGAAAATTCTCCATGCATTCAGTTTGGTTAAGTCACGAGATGACAATGTATATGGTTGTAACTTCACAGAGAGATGGCGCCACATATAGCCACAGATGATCATATCTTTTGCTGGGTGTGTTTCATTATTTCTACACTTTCATTCCATGAAAGATGGTCCCATCTTTTATCTCTTCATTATGAACAGATAAAAAGAACCTATTTTTCCATAAGATCATAGAGAAGGTTCTACCAAGAATCTCCTTAGAAAATGAAATATATACATCCCATTGGCTACTTTGCCCCTATTGGGATTTCCTTTTAGGAGGGGCTTCTGAGCATTCATGGTTACTCTTTCAAAATATTCTATAAGACTATGACTTATTCTTACTTTTAGCTGTCTGCGACAGCTCCTACACTGTCCCAGGCATTTATTTCAGTCCCCTCACAGCATGTATAAAAATACTGTGTTCCCTTTTCTGAAATGCCTTTATTCTGCTTTACATACTGGACTCTCTGTTCCCCCCACCCTTTACGTAAGGTCCAGGTCAAGTTCTTTTCCTCCCCAAAAGCACTGAACTGAGATTGCCATTTGAAGTCCACATTTGGCAGCCTAGACTTAATTGCCCTGTAGTTTGTCGGGCCCTGCATACCCATTCAGACTGTACACTTTTTAAAGAAGGAAGAACGCATGCCAAGGGTCAATCACAGTCCTAGGGAGCATTATGCTCTCACTTCATCTTCTTGGGCCCCCTCAGTGAAAAAGATCAGGAGATGAAGGCTCAGAGAGGGTCAGGAATTGCCCATGGGCAGGGCTTAGGGATGGCACAGTTGTAGTTTGAACCCAGGTCCACTGATTCTGAAGCCTTGTCCCACTATGCCACATTGCTATCTCCTGTGTGAAATAAGCCCAGGGAATGACAGACTTTTGGGGAGAATGGCTATCCAAAAAGGGCAGTAAACATAATATGTTCCCATGAAAGATGGTCCCAGAACAATAATATCTCTTCATTATTAACAGATAAAAAGAACATATATTTCCATAGGAGCACAGAGAAGGTTCTACCCAGAATCTCCTTAGAAAATGAAACATACACATCCCATTGGCTACTTTGCCCCTATTGGGATTTCCTTTTAGGAGGTGCTTCTGAGCATTCGTGGTTACTTTTTCAAAACATTCTATAACACTATGACTTCCTGGGCGGTGCCTGTGGCTCAGTGGGTAGGGTGCTGGCCCCATATACCAAGGGTGGCAGGTTCAAACCCAGCACCAGCTAAACTGCAACAAAAAAATAGCCAGGCATTGTGGTGAATGCCTGTAGTCCCAGCTACTCAGGAGGTTGAGGCAAGAGAATCGCCTAAGCCCAAGAGCTGGAGGTTGCTGTTAGCTGTGATGCCACGGCACTCCACCAAGGGCTGTAAAGTGAGGCTCTGTCTCTACCAAAAAAAAAAAAAAAAAAAAAAAAAGACTATGACTTACTCTTCCTTTTAGCTCTCTTTAGAAAAATTAGATAAAGCAAATGCACAAATGACTGGGCTCAATGTGTACACATTGTCTTTATATCTTAATGACAGACAGTGATGTGCCCAGCCCTGAGGTTCGGTGTTACTAAAGCAGCAAAGACTTTGGAATCAATTAGACCTGAATGTGCAGGGAGGCAATGCCATTTACTTCCTAGATGAGCTTGCAGAAATTTTCTTCACTGAGCTTCCATCTCCTTATCTGAAAAATGGAGATGCCACCATCACCACCACCAGGAAGAGGTTATGAAAGAGTTGATAATAATAATGCCTTGTGAAGCCCTTGGTCCATGGTATGTCCTCAGTGGTAGTTGCCATTATTGTTCTTATGAAAGGACACAAAACAGTAGTGATGACAGATCATGGAAATGGGTTTTTGATTTGAGTCTAGGGAACACTCACCTGACAGTGTTTCCTACTGAAGAGAGAAAGGAAAAAAAGTTAATATCCAATAATATCCACTGCAACCTCATAGAAGTTTTTAATCAGGATAACCTTTACAAAAGAGGAACAAATGAGAAAACGGACCCAACACGAGAGGTGAAGGGGTCTTCAGGGATGGGACCTAGGTGCCTCATTATTACACATCTCACCCCAGTGAAGAAGCCTTTTGAATGGGACTTCAGGTGGCACATGACGGGACTCCTTTCCCTCCCCCACCCACTCTGAAACAGCAAACAGACTGAGAAACTCTTACCTTTCCAGCAAAACATGGGGCTGTAATATAACATAAGCCCTGAGATAATAGCCAGTCCCAGCAGGAGGAGGCTCACAATGGTCCCCACGATTCCCCCAACGTTTAAAGGTTCTGTAAAGACAAATACCACCACTGACTCATCCACCTGATATGTAACCAACTAGCAACAACTCCCCTCCTCTGCCTGGGTCCAGTGATTGTCATATCTTGATCTCATGACCTTGGGTAAAGCTTATGAGCTATCTGTCCTTGGAAGAAAACATCTGATCTTCCAACCTTAGAGAGTTTGGGGGGATCAAATGAAGCAAGTGATGCAAAAAACCAGTGGGACATTAAAAGCTCTGCATCTACCAGACATCAAGACTGTTTCTATATACAGTTTTGATTTAATTTAAAAAAAAATAATACTGTTTCTGGGTGGTGCCTGTAGCTCAAAGGAGTAGGAAGCCAGCCCCAGATGCCAGAGATGGCAGGTTCAAACCCAGCTCTAGCCAAAGACTGCAAAAAAAAAAAACAAAACTGTTTCTAAGGGTATGGGCAAGAAAAAATGTGAGTTATCAATGCTGTGATAAACAGTGTAACCAATGGAACAGAATAAAGAATCCAGGAACAAGCCCACACATATAAGGAAACTTGGTATATGACAAGTTAGTGAGCAAAGGAAACACTATTGAAGAAATGGTGCATGAACAAATCAGTGATCCAAATTGGGGAGATAAAAAAGAAAGAAAGAAACTTGATCCTTACCTCACACCATTCACAAAAATCAGAAAAGCTTCATAAAATCAATTAAAGAACGTCTGTTAATCAAAGGATAACATAAAGAAAACAGAAAAGACAACAAACAGGAAATACTCGTAACATAAAAAACTAACCAAGAATTAGTAGAGGAATTTCTAAAGAATTCCTACATATCTATATGAAAGGAGAAAACATCAAAAGACAAGAGGAGAAGGAACACAAGTGGCAAATAAACATACGCAATAATGCTCAAAACATTCTTAGTAATCAGGGAAATTCAAATAAGAACCACAGTGAGTTTCCATTTTACACTTACTAGATGGGCAAAAATTACAAAGCCTGCTAGTGAAAATGTGAAATGACTCAACACTCATATATTTCTGGTACAACCACTTTGAAAAATAATTGTGTATTATCTCATAATGATAAAAATGCACTTACCCTATAACCCTCCATTTCTACTCTTCATACATATCCTAGAGAAATATTTGCCTAGGCACCTGGTGTAGTTGTACACAAGGAACTAAGTAAAATACATCCATGGCAATGCTGTTTATCATAACAAGTCAGAAACAATACACACATCCATCTGTAGGAAAATGCTTAACTTGGTTGTGGAACAGAGACACGATGGAATATTATACACTAGTGAATATGTACAAAATGATCACACCCATTGGCATAAATAAATCCTAGAAACAAAATGTGGAGTAAAAAAGTGAAGTCACAAAAGACTATATATAGGGTAAGAACCTTTTTATTTTTTTTAAGCATTTTTTAATTTGAATTAATAAAAAATTGTGCATTCCAATAATTAAAATCACTTGAACGAAAAAAAAAAAGCACTCAAATTAAACTGCATTTTACAGCCTACAAGAAACCCTAGTAAAGCATTTTTTTTTAGACCAGTTTTAGATTCACAGCAAAACTGAGCAGCAAGTACTGAGAGTTCCCATAAAACACCTACCCCCCAGCCATGCACGGACTCTCCCAGTTATCAACATCCCCTCAAGAGTCGTACAGTTGTTACAATGAATGAACCTATACTGACATGTCATTACTGCTCAAAGTCCATAGTTTACATTAGGGTGCATTCTTGGGGTTCAATAATCTATGCATTTGGACAAGTATATAATCATACGAATCAATCACTATATTATACAGATATGATATTATAATGCTCTAAAAATCCTCTGAATTCTATTCAACTCTCTATTCAACTCTTCCCCCGACCCACCAACATCTGGAAACCGATGACCTTTCTATTATCTCCATAGTTTTGCCTTTTTCAGAATGCCATATGATTGAAATTAAATGATATGTAGCCACAATTTTTTTTTGAGACAGAGTCTCAATTTGTTGTCCTTGGTAGAGTGCTGTAGTATCAGCAACTTAAATGTCTTGAGCTCTAGCAATCATCTTGCCTCAGCCTCCCGAGTAGCTGGGACTACAGGTACCTACCATGATGCCTGGCTAGTTTTTTTTTCTTTTTTTTTAGTTGAGATGGGGTCCTGCTCTTACTCAGGCTGGCCTACAACAATTTCTTAAAATTTAAAAACAATTAAGATCTAGTACAGAGGCTCATTCGTGTAGTCCTAGCACTTTGGGAGGCTGAGGTGGAAGGACTGCTTAAAGTCAAAAGTTCAAGACCAACCTGAACAAGGGTGACTCCCCATGCCTACTAAAAATAGAAAAATTAGCTGAGTGTTGTGGTGTGCACCTATAGTATACTCAGCTACTAGGGAGGCTGAGGGAGGAGGATCACTTGAGCCCAGGAATTTTAGGTTGAAGCAGACTATGATGTACACCAGTCCAGGTGACAGAGTAAGACTCTATCTAAAAAATAAATAAATATTAAAAATTAGTTTGGGTGGAGGGAGGGTGATGGGTTGGGCCACATCTATGGTACATATTTTTATCTATAATAAAAAAAATAAATAAATAAAATGAAAAAAAAATAAAAGCAGATGTACTTTATAATCTTTATTATTCATTTTCAAATTCAAAATAAACAATGCCCTAATTGTAATAAAACATAAAATTAATGAGATAATAGAGTAATACAGGATTGTGCCAACTTGAATATTAAAAAATTATATTCAAATTTTTATTCATAATATTAAATGATAAGTGGCTTATCCTTTTGGAGGAAGGTTATGTGTCTATACAATTCTTTCTCCACATTTCCTACTCTGGTCTCACAACTGCTCAGTTCTTTTTATTTTATGAGATGCTTTCATTTGCTTTAATTTCTCAAAAGCACACTGCTAATTTATTTTGATTTACTGAGGATTATGCACTTTATTTCTGTAATATAGTTCTTTCATTTATTCATTCTCCATTTATTCATATTTATTTGTTACTTATTTTTTGTTTGTTTATTTATTTATTTGAAGCATGGTCTTGTTTTGCTGCCTGGGTTTTTGTTTTGCTGACAGTTGTGTCATTGCTACCTTAGACTCCTGAAGTCAAGTGACACTCAGTAGCTGAACTACAGACACATGATACCACATGTGGCTATTTTTTTTTTTTTTTTTTTTTTGAGAGATGGAGCCTCCCTATGTTGCCCAGGCTGGTCTTGAATTCCCGGGCTCAATTGATCCTTCTACTTCAGGCTCCCAAAGTGTTAGGATTACAGTGTTTATTTATATTTATTGATTACATATTTATATGCTTGGCGATGAGCTAATTGTTGAGAGTCTAATACGAGAGGTTTGATTTCAAATCTTAGGAGCTCCAATTCAGTTGGGCACACACCACAATATACTTTATTCTGTGTAAGAAGTGATAAGGCACCTTACAACTTTGACTCAAATGATACAACAGCAATTCATGGAAACAAAACATTTGCATCCCTGTAATGCTGAAATAACATTTTAAAAAGAAAGAAAAAAGTGATAAAGGAAAATGTGAAATTATAGTAATGGAAACAGTGTGGTAATGACACAGACTGAAACAAGTGAAAGGGAAGAGGAGCTAAGACGTTTACCAACAGGTATCTCAGCACTTCATAAGCATTACAAAAACCAGAGCATTACCCAGAGAGAAAAAAAAAAAATTGCATTTCTACCTAATTGCACATAAAAGGTTGACCTTTGCATAAATTAAAGACATAAATATGAAAGGAAATCTGTAATGTAATTATTTAATACATGATAAAGTTTTTACCGATGTACAGAAGAAGGAGTTAAAAATTTCAAAAGTATAAGTCATAGAAAATATATTGATGGACACGCTTATATAAAAATAAAGAAATTCTATGTCGCTAATCCCATCATTACCAAAATCAATAGAGGAATGAAAAACTGTGAGAATTTTCAGTAGCTAAACCTGATACAGGTATATGTGTCCATGAATATACTGTTTCATTGACTCTTTCAAATCAACAAGATGAAGATAGGGCCTTAGGGTTATCACATATTCTAGCAGTATGGTATAACCACACACACAAATCCAGACAAGCCATTTATTCATATTTTATAAATTTTGTTAAAATATACCTAGCATGTCATGAAATTCACCTACTTAAAGTGTATGGTTTAATAATTTTTGATAAATCCCCAGAGTTGTGCAACCATCAGCACAATCTTTTAATATTTTAGAACTTTTTTTATCACTCTAATAAGAAACTCATAACCATTAGCAGTTGGCCCATGTATTCTACCAAACCCTCGGTAATCACAATTCTATTACATGTCTGTATAGATTTGTCAACTGCGAACATTTTGTAAGAATAGAGTTATACAATATGTGATGTTTATAACTGGCTTCCTTTAATTAGCATAATGTTTTAAACATTTATCCACAATGTAACACAACTTCATTCCTTTTTATTGCCAAACAATAGTCTAGTTAGGGCTATTCCTGATGTTTTTTGTCTATTTATCAGGTGATGGATACTGACATTGTGTAGGGGGTTGAATACTGTCTCCCCCAAATTCATACATACACAGAAACATAAAATTTGACCTTATTGGAAAATAGCGTCTTTGCAGATCTGATTAGTTAAGATGAGGGTGGGCCTACAATAGGGAGAGCCTCAAATCAAATGACTGGTGTTCTTATGAGAAAAGCAGAGGACATACAAACATATGCAAGGGAAGAAGCACATGTGAAGAGGGGGGCATGGAATGATGCAGTTTCAAGACACTGAATGCCAGGAATTGCTCCTCTACTTCAGACACTAGAAGAGGCAAAGGATTCTATCCCAGAACTTGCTCCCACGGACACCTTGATTTCAGACTTCTGCCCTCAAATACTGGGAAAGAATAGATTTCTGTTGTTTTAAGCCACCCAGTGTGGTACTTCATTATGGAAGCCTTAGCAAACATATCCAGGTTATTTCCACATTTTAGCTGTTATGAATTTTTTAAAAATGTACAAAGAATAAGAACGTGCTATTTACAGAAGAAGTAAATGAAAATCTAACATGTATAGGAGAAGTTAAAACTCCTTAGTGATGAAGGAAAGAGCACATCCTTCCACAGTTTACAGACAGGAGAGCTTAAGAATGCCGAGGGTTAGTGTGGATACGTGTTCAAGTGAAAGTCCAGCAGTGCAGACTGGTGCAGTCATTCTGGAAAACAGTATCACTACACTTAGTCAAAGTAAATAAAAACATACTCCATGATCTAAATAGACTTCAGGATCTATGTCGGGAAAACGCCCACAGCTGTCCATTAAAAGACATGTGTAAATCCACTTGTTAAGATGTTGTTTGTCAAGATGGGGAGTGATAGGCAGTGTCTAGACCCATGGCTTATTCAGCATATAGTCTAATGCTTACTTATCAGATGATGAAAGTGAGATGAAGAAATGTAAGGTGATTTGCTGAAAGCAACCTGGCAAATGATTAATGGAATCCAGACTTTGTTAATCTATTATTATTATTTTTTCAAATTAATATGGGGGTATGAATTTTTAGGTTACATTGTTTTCATTTCCACAAGAAAGTTCCAGTTGTAAAAGAACCCCTCACCTAGGGGGAATGTTATATACCCTCACGATGTGCACATTAAGGTGAAATCCCGCCACGCGCCCTCCCTCCTCCTACCAATCACCCTTCCGCCTTCCTTCTTCCCCTCTCGCCTCCCTCTATCCCCCTACTAGACTATAATTGTTTTCTTGTTCACATGAGCATATAATTGTTTATCTATTGGTTTCATATTAGTATGGAGTACATTGGATATTTATTTTTTTCATTCTTGTGTTACTTTACTAAGAAGAATGTATTTTAACTCCATCCAGGTGAATGAAAAAGATATAAAATCTTCATCTTATTTAATGACTGAATAGTAAATGCTCTTTCAGTGATTGGTAAAGACATGCTAAATGGTATCTATTTAAATAGCCTTGCTTTTCAAATATCTTGTTCTTTATTTTTGATATGAATAATTGATTCTGAGCAAAAAAATAATTGCTTGGAAAAACGCATGTGTGCAGAAATACAAAAATTCTTCATGTGGTTTGACTGTATATGATTGATTCCAAAAGTAACTAGTATTAAACCTAGTTGACTATAAGTTGAAGGAGCTGCAATTTTTTTAAATCTTTTATATTAAGGCACAGATTGTGACAAATAGAGTAGATAATGTTCCTAAACAAGGTATGATGGTTTGATAGCAAAATAATTCTCTATTTTGGGATAGAAGCATATTCAATTGTGAAGGGCTATCAATCATTGATTAAACATTTCTGATAGAGTTATTCATGCTTTGTTTTACTTCTCACTAAAATACATGGCATGATTACAATGCTAACTATCTTGACTATTGTAAGGCCTCCAAGTTTATAGTATTCTTGTTCATAGGGAGATTATGGCAAAATATGCAAGAATGCCTAATGAAAATGTGTGAATGTATTGCAAGCACTTTATGACAACACTAAAACAATAGATGGGAATGAGGTTAAATTAGTTGGCAAAGTACTCTTGAAGAAAAATACATGCGAGAAAATATGGGATTTTGATTGTTAGAAAATAGGGAAACATTCTGAATATAAAGAAAATCTACATATTATAGTATAATCAGTGTTAAAACATCTGCAGGAAGAAAATAAGAATCGTACGTAATGCTGTCAAAATCTATGGATTAATGGAAGTGAGTGATCAGTTGTGTAACTAACTGTTTCTATGAACAAATTTCAATGACCCCGACATGTTTTGTTCTTTTTTTCTTTTTTAATTATGTTCTCCTTCTTATGTTTTAGATTCTCAGAAAGTAGAGCTTGATAACCAGAACCCTGTAACTTTTAAGTAAGTGCTTGATCTTTTCGAGTTGTTTCCCAGAAATGGGGGATTTTCTGCCAGATGAAAGTATTGAGATGCTGAACAGCCATGGGCGTTGTCCTACAGTCAAGACTTCCGTTCCTCACTATCCTGCGCCATGCCCTAGCCCCTTCTCAGCACAACCTACCCAAATGCAGTCAAGCCTCTTATTAATTTCCCCTCCTTTGAGGCTGCTTCTCCCCTTTGACATGAAGATGTCTTACATGGTGACCTTCCCTTTTTTCCTTGGCAATCCTTGTCTCAGCAATTGGTTATTCTGTGTCCACAGCCAGACCTACGCCAAAACCCTCTTGGGATTTCCATAACAGGTGTTTTAAATGAAATTTAAAATGGAGACTTTCCAAAATTAATTGGGGGTAATAAAATGACAAGGTTGCAAAATAATGAATATAAAAAGTTAGAAGACTCTGCTGATTCCTCAAAATTTGTTACTGGAGGGAATGAACACCAATGGAGAATCCAGAAGGAACCAGTGTTTAAGGAATGATGATAGCTAAATTTTAGCATTGGAGGAAATGTCAACATTTATTAAGTATATATAATTTCCAGTCACTGTTCTATGAAGTTTACATGCTTTAATTATTAAATTCCCACAACTAATCTACAACATATATAACAATATAATCTTCATTTTACAGACGAGAAAACTAAGGCACAGAAGGTCACTCAGCCAAAATACATAAGCCCGTAGTTTTGACCATAGGCAGTCTAACTCAAACCTATATTCTTAGGGATGATTTGAATTGGTCTTATTTGTTGCCTAATTCCTGGAAATAACATATTTGTTATTTTCATATTTCATATACACAGTGGTTCATAACTTATAAACTGATCACTTCAAATATGTGCTAAGATAGAAGTTTCTATGTATAGTTTTTGTTAAACAGTTGTTTTTCTATGTGTTGTCTATGCTTTTCTATGTATAGTTTCTCAGAAATTAGGGTATTCTTGTTGAAAAGAATGCAGTTTCAGTTTTGTAGATTTTTTATAGAGAAAAACCTGTATTAATTCACCTTAAATAACATTAATACGTATTGCCACTCTGAGAGAAAAATAAAAACCAAAATAAAGAAATAAAAGAAGGAAGGAAAGAAGAATGAGAAGGAAGATTTACTTTTTTAAAAATGAAATTTTTCACTAAGAAAAAGATCCACAAATTGGTCTATGTTGGACAGCATGAAGACAATGTTCAGAATGGGAGAAGATATTTGCTATTGGTAGAATCTTTAAAAATTGAAGACACACTTATTCTTAGACTCAGAAATTCCACCAATAGGTATACACCCAACAGAATCAAACATACTTGCTAAAAATTGTGCCCAAGCAAAATATGTGATATTTTGTCTACATTGATTGGATAATATATATATTTTTCAATTTTAACATGACAGATTATGCTAATTTATTTACAAATTTTATCTTACATTATTATTTATTTCAGAATATTACTGGGGTATGCAAATTTGGGTTACACAATTTGCTGTTGTACAGATTGAGTCAAAGTTAAAATTGTGCCTTCGCCCTGACCGCATGCATTGTACTTGTTCCTGTCATCTTACCCATGCTCTCCCCCCATAAGCGTTGATGGGCTAGTTCCAAGTTACTGTTAAGTATATGTGGCGCTTGTTTTTTCATTCTTGTGCTACTTCACTCAGAAGAATGCTCTCCAGTTCCATAGAGGTCATTACAAAAGACAATAAACCACCATTTTTCTACTGGCTGAGTACTCCATGGTATACATATAACACATTTTGTTAATCCACTCGTGTATTGGGAGTGCTTGCACTGTTTCCACATCTTTCCAATTGTGAAATGTACTGCTATCAACTTTGGAGTGATAGTGTTTGTTTTTACAAAAAAAATCTTTTTTTTCCCCCCCTTTGGGTAAATACCTAGCAGTGGTATTGCTGGATCAAATGGTCGGTTTACCTAAATTTCAGATAAACTTACATCGCCAAAATAAACACAACTCAATGGGTTATATTACCCTTATTATTTGTTGTTGAGTTTAGTTTACTAATCTTTGAGTTTTCATTCTCACATCTCTCTTCATGGGTGAAGTTTCTATGTTAATTCATTTTCATGTATCACCTTTATGTGGTTTTGATACCAAAGTTCTTTCAATGTTGGCATCATAGTCATTTTAATCTTGATGTAGACACTTCTTTTCTCATTTTCTAGAACAGTTTCTGTGAAATTGGATAACATGCTCCCTAAAAATTAAAAATAACTACTGACGCCATATGGGTCAAGCATTTTCTTCAAAGAAGACTTTTGACAATTATTATAATTATATAAGCACAGAATTGTTTAGAATTTATATTTTTCCTTTGTCAGTGTATAACCTGTGTTCTTATAAAGATATATCTATTTCTTCTAAACTTTAAAATTTATGATCATGAAGTTGTTTATTATGCTGTGTAACTCACCAAATCCTACTAGAAGCTACTAGGCCCTCAGGAGGTTAGTTGATTTCACTGTGTTCAACTCCCCACACCCACAACAAATCAATTAAACTTTGTTGATGCTATTTTGTTTGTTACTTATTTTATTAATTTTATTTCTTCTTAATATTTACAGCCATCTACTCTTTTTGGATTTATTCTTTTTCTGCATTTTACTGCAAGTTTATTTTTAGCCTTTCTTCTTTTCATTTACCTTAAGCAAATGCTGAGCATTTTCTTCTAATCTCTAAATAAAAGCTTAAATTCACTACATTTTTTCCATTGCTTTTAAGGCATAAGTAGTAGTGTTCCCTGGCTTAATTCTGGATTTTCATATTATTTAGATTTTGGCTGGATCAGGGATTGCCTTCTTAGTATTTTATCCACTTTCTGGTGTTAAAATATATATATAATTTGTGGTGCTCTGTGGAACATCAGCTGCTTTTCCTGGGATTGATGGCTGTGTTGCTCAGCCCAGGATATTCCTGAAGGAACAAAAGCGTCTTCTTTCCATAGGTGAAATTGTCTCACCCTTTTGGATTTGCTATGAAAACATTTGTTTGATTCCTTTCTTTAGATTTGATTCTCTCAGACTCTTCAGTTTTTATTTTTTTCTCAACATTGAAGCAAATGCTAAAGACAATATAGTAACTATAGTATTGAACTTATGTAAAAATTTAAAAGCTCATTTGTCTCCATTTGCCCAGTCGATGACTCATTGTATTGGAAATCCGAACTTTTCTCTTTTAGAATGTTAGAATTCTTTCCATGGCAGGGTACGCCAGTGCTGAAACAGACAACTCCCAAATCTCAGTGTCTTAAAATTAAAAGATTTGCCCAGGCATGGTGCTCAAACCTGTAATTTTAGCACTTTTGGAGGCTATACCAGGAGGATCCCTTGAGCTCAGGAGTTTGAGACTAGTCTGAGCAATAGCAAGACCTCTCTCTCTACTAAAAACAGGTAATATTAGCAGGGTTGTAGTGACACACACCTGTAGTCCCAGCCACTTGGGAGGCTGAGGCAGGAGGATGGCTTGATCCCAGGAGTTTGAGGTTGCTGTGAGCTAAGCTGAGCAGCAGAATGAGACTCCATCTCAATGAAAAGAAATGAAATAATTGAAATATAATGAACTAAAATAAAATTAAAAATTGAAATATTTCTTATTTATAGGTCAGTCCAATCCAATACTGGGAGCCAGATTCCCTGTGTAATGCAGCAACTCATACCTTTTCATCTTCCAGATTCCTAAGTCTTACCATTGGCTTCTCTGCATTCAACTATGTAATGAATGAAGATCAGAGGATGTCACAGCATAATTGGGGGCCAGATCTGGATGTGCATGACATTTTCATCAGCAACCAGACATAGTTCATCATATAACCACCTGTACAAGGAAGATGGCTGATGTGGAATCGTTTATTTTTCCTTTCACGTTGAGTTTAAATAGTAGTCAACATAGCAGTAAGCTAATTGAAGATGAAATTGCAGCTTAGAATATTGCTTCAATCTGTGGCTGGGTCTTCTATTAGCAAAATGAAATGACACAGATCCAAATAATTCGAACACCAATTTGGCCATAAAATTGCTTGTCATTTGCATGGTTTCATCTTCAAGAATATAGTCATGGCCTTGATTCTCCTAAATTTGATATCATTCTGTAATTAGTTATAAAATACTATCAAAGGAAAAATTGGTTTCTTTTTAAACCAAGTATGGGAAAACTGTCAAGATTGCTCTTTCCATTTGAACTTTTTTAAAATTGCAACTACATAAAAAATGCAGACTTAGCCTGATATGATTTTTTTTAATGATTCTTAAAGGATTAATTAATGTTTCTTTTCCTTTTGAACTAATTGACTATAAGATTTTCATCTTTGTTCATATTTGGAATATCCATTAAGATAATAGTTATTCTGGTAATAAGTACTCCTTTTAGATTTCAAATTAGTAGAATCTGTTTTCTATTTATTATTTGAATGTGTTTGCTTTTTTATATTCACAAATTTATTGGTAGTGCATACATGCAATAGTATTTTCAAAATCTTTTCTTTGTCTCAGGAATAAAATAAGTTTTAAATATTAGCACATTTGATTCCACTAAGGTTTCTAATTTTCTGCAAGGAAGATACACATATGGTTTCCACTCTTCCCTGCTAATGATTTTACTTCTATACCTACATATTGTAAGCTGAACATTTAGAAAGAATACCAAAAGATTATAATTCTTGCTTGAAATGTTTACTTTTATATCATTTGTGGTTTCCTTAATTTGGTTTTACTCTACAAGTATGTTCTTTGAATTAGTAGACTAAGGCTTCATCTTCTTATTGTTCTAAAAATATTGCAATTATTCTACTTTCCTTTTTAGCCTCTTTTTTTTTGGCCGGGGCTGGGTTTGAACCTGCCACCTCCTGCATATGGGATTGGCGCCCTACCCCTTTGAGCCAGAGACACCACCCAATTTAGTCTGATTTTTATTACCTACTCATTGTTGAGCCTTAAACTTTTTAATTCATGTTTTATTTTGTCACATCTGTCACATAGACAGATCTCCAAAGTAGAGATTTATTAAAGTTAGCTTTTTTTTTTTTTTTTTTTTTGACCGAGTCTCACTGGGCCACACTGGGTAGAGTGTCTTGGCATCATAGCTCACATCAACCTCAAATATTTTAACTCAAGAGATTCTCTTGCTCCAGTCTTTCAAGTTGCTGGTTACCAGTGCCCACCACAGGGCCTGCCCTTTTTTCTTTCTTTTCTTTTTTTTTTCTTTTTCTTTTCTTTTCTTTTCTTTTGTTTTGTTTTCTTTTCTTTTCTTTTCTTTTCTTTTCTTTTCTTTTATCTGACTCACTGCCCTTTCTTTTTGTAAATAAAATTTTACTGGAACACAGCCATGCTCACTTATGTATGTGTTGTCTATTCTTCTTTTCTTTTCTTTTCTTTTCTTTTCTTGTCTTTCTTTCTTTCTTTTTTTTTTTTTTTTGAGACAGAGCCTCAAGCTGTCACCATGGGTAGAGTGCTGTGGTATCACAGCTCACAGCAACCTCCAACTCCTGGGCTTAAGCGATTCTCCTGCCTCCGCCTCCCAAGTAGCTGGGACACAGGCACCTGCCACAATGCCCGGCTATTTTTTAGTGGCAGCCGTCATTGTTGTTTGGCGGGCCCAGGCTGGATTCGAACCTGCCAGCTCAGATGTGTGTGGCTGGAGACTCAGCTGCTTGAGCCACAGGCGCTGAGCCTGTGTTGTCTATCCTTGCTTTCATGCTATCATGGCCAGTTTGAGTAGTTGTAATAAAGCCCTGTGGTCTTCAAAGCCTAAAATAGTAACTGGACATTTACAGAAAAATGTTTGCATACCACTGTAATAGAAAATAATGGGGATCCTCTCTCACGGCAATGTCCAATAGTACTTTCTGAAACAATGGCCATGTTCTACATCTGTGCCATCCACTATGGCAGACACTAACCACATGTAGCTATTGAGTGCTTACAATTTGACTAGTGATTTTAATTATTCTAAAGGTATATTTAAATAGCCACCTGTGGCTAGTGGTTATTGTATTAGATAGTGTTCTGAATAATCATTCATGGCTCGGCGCCTGTAGCTCAGCTGCTAGGGCACTGGCCACATACACAAGGGCTGGCGGGTTTGAACCCAGCCTGGGCCTGCCAAACAACAATCACAACTACAAAAAAAAATAGCTGGGTGTTGTGGCAGGTACCTGTAGTCCTAGCTACTTGGGCAGCTGATGCAAGAAAATTGCTTAAGCCCAGAAGTTTGAGATTGCTGTGAGCTGTGATGCTATGGCACTCTACCAAGGATGACACAGTGAGACTCTGTCTCAAAAAAAAAAAAAATCACTTAGGACAGAAACGTGGGGGGAGTCTTCCCTAAATCCTCCTTTCCTTTTCACCCTTCTCCTAAACACCTCTTCAAAATGTATATTTGCTGTGTCTAGATGGCCTAGCAACCTCACATTTTCTACATCATCCTGAGCGCCTTTCAGATCCTAATGCTGTAATTTTCACCCTGGCTCTGCCTGCCACCCTGCCTAGACACTCTCCTCTCCCAGGATGAGTCACAAACTCTTAGGAAAGGGAAGGTGGGAGCCAGGACAGAGAGGGAAGCTCTCCCTGAACTTACCACTCTGCACACTGATCAGACCCCTAAGAGGCCTCTGTCCCATTCTGCTAATGTGCTTTTCTTGAGCTGAGGGATGATGACAGAGCGAGAGAGGCAGTGGCCATCTCAACCTTAGTCCCTACTCCCTCTGCATTGGAGTCTTTCCTTCCTTGGGGACAGTGATCTTGTCCTTTTTTCTCTCTGTATCTTTGACTAAACCCTCCACTTATGGGCCTCCTTGTATGTGTGGTATACAGATGAGGAAGAAAGCAAGTTTAAGTTCACAGCTGAATGTAAGTGAACAGAGTAACAGTCCCTCTAGTACCATCTGCCTAGAGATTCTTTCCCCTGCTTCTTTCTAAACATTCCAAAAGGAAGTTGTCTCCCTTTGGCCAACGTTATAGGATGGACTCCATAATCCTGGCGTATCCTACAGGCTCAGAGATAGTGAGTGGTGTACTGGGCTGACTTGTCCCAGCTCAGGAGAGCTGATTATCCAATTTTAAGGGATTTTGTTGCAAGCCAGTTGTTTAAACATGGCCATTATCAAAGATTATATAAATTTGTAAATTATGTAAAAACAAGGAACATATTCAAAACTCACCCCCTCCAAAAAAAAAAAAAATGTGTACAAGGATGTATAGACATATATATTATTTTATTAAATAAGGAAGCATGGTGGGGCATTTCATTTTCCTCTGTCAATGTTGTCATTAGTATAAAATCATTAAATTGATTAAAAATCTGAGATAAGGTGCGCTTGATTCTTTTGGTTGTTAGGAAGGGAGAATCGTTCACTTTACCTCAAATAATGTGGGGGGAGAAGGAAGAGACAGGAGAGGAGGGTGAGGGGGAGGAGGAGGGAGAGATATGACTGAGGACACAAACTTCTCCTTGAATCTAAGGACAGTCCCCGACTGCAGTGTGGCTGAGCTACATGGTTGGGAAGATTGCCCTGGATCTAAGGACGCTCAAAGCTCCTCAACAGAAGGGCTATCCTGGACCTTCACTCCCTTGGACCATTAACACAACTCAATTTCTCTGCACATCTTCACATACACTCCCTTCTTTTCAATACTTGCTCCACTCATAGTTCTGCTTCCTTATGATGTCTGTGACCTTCTAATTTGTCTGTCTGTAGCTCATCACGGCTGCCCCTCCTCCCTCCAAATCATGACACTTGAATGTCTGCTCCTGCCACCCAACGCCCCTCCTCTCAGTGCTTCTCTTTTTAAATTCCCAAGTGGGTAAATACGGTTGGCCCAGCTCCTCTTTTTTGTGCAGTGCCCTATTGCAGATCCCTGGTCAGCCTATGGATTTGTTACACTTGTGTTGGGCTTCCCACTTCTGCCTGTCCAGTCAGTTGCAGCCAAAGGGAGATGGATCACCTAGTAAACACAAGGCTGCCCTTGGCTGCCTTTTGCAGGGACAATGAGCAGAATGTTTTCCCTTAGGAGGGACCGTGGGCGTCACAGTCAAGTTAATTGACATGTTGACTACCATCCTTGAATTTCTTCGCTAGCTGATACCATCTCTAAGTGTCCAAATCTGTGATGCTATGATTTTCCCATGAGGCTTTGGTCCCTGATGCAATTGAGGCTGTAACCTGAATTGGCTTTTCTTACAGCCAGAAGTTCCTGAATGGTTATGGTAGCTTGGTTGAGGCAAACATATTCTCCTCCCTCTGACCCCCACCTCCAGACCTCCTCTATTCCTTCCTCAATTTAGAGACACTTCAGCAAGGGAGGGAAGGGCAACATCTCCCACATGTGGGTCTCAGAACCACAGAAAACAGTGCAGTCCTTTGGGAGGAAGCTGCAGAGGCTGCTGTAAAATTTCTGACTTACTATTGGGGCCTTGGAAATTCAGGGATGATGTGGTTGGAGCCTGAGGGGATAATTTTGCAATTTCACCCCTGACATCACTGGCTTGTGTTCTAATGCTTGGGCCATGTCTGACTCAGAGCTGAGTTAAAGAATTAAATCTGATGCCTCCCAAACTTGGGAGGGATGGAAGTGGGTGGTGGCTGAATAGAGCCTGAAAATCCCCTGGGGAGGCAGGGTGGGTTTCACTCAGCAGTGTGCCAGACAAGGGGGGCCTGGAAGTTTTCTATTCCCAGCACACTTTTCCCAGCTCCTCTGAAACTCTAAAATAAGCCAGCGGATCTTTCCCTTCCCTTGGAGGCTTTGTTCCCAATTAAAACCAGCTCCCTGTACTACCCAAGAATGTCCATAAAGTTAGCCTCAGTCCCATGGGCTTTATAGAGGACAGATTTCACATCCTTTCCTCCTATTGGATAGGGAGAGGGAGATAGCAGGGAACAGTGAGGGCCTGAGGGTGTGTGTGTGTTGGGGTAGACGTGGGAAGGGGGATTGAAAGAAGAAACATGTTGAGAATTGGGGCGAGAGTGACACTAAATTCAGATGATGGCAGAGCTGAACTTCTAATAAGACCTGGGTCTTATCCTGGCTCTGCCACTAATTCTCTGTGTTATTAATTGAGCAAGTCACTTAATCACTCTGGGCTTCAGCTTCCTCATTTGTAAAATGAAGAGATTGGGTGAGGAAATCGAAGGATCTTTCTAGTTCTGCATCTGTGGACCTGAAACACATCTCTTCCGGAGGAGAGCCAGTGAGAGGAAGAAGCTTCCACTGGAATCTCTCCTTTCAGGCTTTCAAATAATAAGAGCAACACAGTGGCACACTCCCAGAAGATTGTGGAAGGTTGGGAGGTCTGATGGGTAAGCTCAGACGGCCCCAGCCCCAAATTCTAACCACTACCAGTCCCACCTCGAATCCATTTAGAAAACTGTGTTCCTTCTGCAAGACACGTTAATGCTGTCTACCAGAAAATTGTCTTAATGACACTATAGCTCTACAAGGTCTGCAGTGGGAAGGTCATTCTCTGCAGTCTTCAGTAGTGGCCTGCCCTGCCGTCACATGCTCGGTCATGGGCACAGTGCGGGCTCAGAAGGTACTGGGTACCATAGACTGTGGAGCAATGGTTTGCAAACAGCTGGGTTCCACTCCAGAGTTTCTGATTCAGTCGTTCTGAGATGGACCCTGAAAATGTGCACTCCTAACAAGTTCCTCGGAGAATCTGATGCTGCTTGATGGGGGATCGCACACTGAGAACCACCGTAGAGTACGAGAGGACAAAGGTCGTAGAGGCTAATTATCATGTTGTCCACTGTGCTTCCATGTTGACATCTGAACCATAAAAGGAGGGCCCAATCCAGATGGTATAAACAGGACCCCCGATCATTACCAGAGACTTTTTGTTACAAGGGGCTTGTTTGTTGTCTTTGTTGAATGTATCTTGCTTTGTAAACCTAGATCTTGCTCTTGTTCTGTACCCTATCTTCCTCTTCCTCAATAAACTTTGTTTCACCTTTGCAAAACAAACAAAAACAAACAAGAAATCAAAGAGGTCTTAGAGATCATCTGATCCCTTCCTTCTACCCTGAATTCTTTCTTGCAGATCAGAACAAGGGAAGTGAATCGCCAACATTGCAGAGCTGTGATCCAGCCTTCTTTCTACTGGATCATCTTGCTGTTCCCTAGATAGTGATATTGATGGAAAATTCAGCACCTTCCTCAGCCTCCCTGAAGATCTTTGAGGAAAGGGAAGCTGCGTCAGGGCTCCCTGGAGGCAAGAGAAGGACCGACAAGCACCTGGCAAGCTGTGGGAATTTCTCAAACTCCGGCTGCACCCGTGTAGGTGAAGCCTGGACTCATTAACGGACCCTGGTGGGGCACGTGGCAGCAGGTTCCTCCTCACCTGGAAAGGGAAAGGCCTTGGCAAGGAGAGCCAGTTCAGAAGCAAATGTGTGGAGCCGCAGTTTCTGCTCCTGCTGCTGTGCCACCCACTGCTGATGTTCAGTGAATTCTTTGGCATCAAAGTCCCGAACCTTCATTCCGTACCTGAATTCTGCGTCTAGTTTCTCCACGAGGCACTAATCCTACTTCTGCTTGAACGCCTTCAATGAGCAGAAACTCACATTCCCAGGCAGCATTCTGACTTCAGCTAAATACCCAATCTTCGTTTCAGAATTTTTCCCTCCCAAGAAATACATTTATTGATGCCCAAGGTTTTTCCTAAGACTCAAGCAGGAGGGCTCCCTTATGCCTGTCAGCTAA
Organism: Loris lydekkerianus; assembly: GCA_963574355.1. Taxonomy (NCBI): domain Eukaryota; kingdom Metazoa; phylum Chordata; class Mammalia; order Primates; family Lorisidae; genus Loris; species Loris lydekkerianus. Next base: position 26,116 of record CAUYPK010010202.1, read on the forward strand.
GGAGGCACTCAATAAACATTTGTTTTGTTTTTTTAATAAGAGTTTCACTCTGTCACCCAGCCTAGAAGTGCTGTGGTGTCATAGCTCATGGCAACCTCAAACTCTTGGGCTTGAGCAATCCTCTTGCTTCAGCCTTCTGAGTAGCTGGGACTACAGGTACCCACCACAATGCCCAGCTATTTATTATTATTTTTTGTAGTTGTCATTGTCGTTTGGCAGGCCCAGCCCTGGTGTATGTGGCCAGTGTTCTAGCCCACTAAACTATAGGCGCCGAGCCTCAATAAACATTTGTTAAAGGAATGAAGTGGGGTGGGGTTGGGTGGGCAAAATCAAACTGACGCAGGGGTCCTCAAACTACGGCCCGCGGGCCACATGAGGCGGTGTGATTGTATTTGTTCCCGTTTTGTTTTTTTACTTCAAAATAAGATATGTGCAGTGTGCATAGGAATTTGTTCATAGTTCTTTTTTTTAAAACTATAGTCCAGCCCTCCAACAGTCTGAGGGACAGGGAACTGGCCCCCTGTTTAAAAAGTTTCAGGACCCCTGGCAGAGCATTGCTTTATTGGCAGCTACTTACAGGTGCAGACCATCAGTCTTTTTTTTCAGTCTTAACAGGCCTATCAGACCTGGCATGATCTGGCCACTGCCAACCACTCCAATCTCATGATACCACTCTCCTGTACACTCACTCATTTCATAACTATATGTTTATTTGGGTGATTGTTCGAATGTCTGTCTCCTCCACCTGATTGGAAGTCCTATGAAGACAGGGACATGTCTACTCTGTTCACCTGTGGATCCCTAGCACTTAGCAAGGTGCCTATCACATAACATATACTCAATGAATATTGTGAAAGAAGAAAGGTATTGCCTGCTCTGTGGCAGACCTTTGCTTAGACACTTAAATTCTTGCTATTAAGTATGTTAAGTAAATTATTTGGCTCAGATGCTGAGGGTATAGTACTCATAGAGACAGCTATTTCCAAAAACATATTGTATGAGTGTTAGGGTAAAGGCTAAATTGCTATTTTAAAAGGGTTCAGAAGACAATGACTTGAAGAAAATAGAAATTTGGCCAAGCATGACAGATCTTGCCTGTAATCCTAGCCCTTTGGGAAGCCACAGCAGTAAGATGGCTCCAAGTCAGGAGTTTGAGATAAGCCTGAGGAAGAGCAAGATCCAATCTGCACAAAAAATTAGAAAATATCAGACAAACATGGTGACACGGGTCTGCGGTCTCAGTTACCTGGGAAGCTGAAGCAAGAGGATTGCTTAAGCCCAGGAGTCTGAGGTTTCATTGATCTATGATGACACCACCACACTCCACCCTGGGTGACAGAGTGAGACCCTGTCTCAAAAAAAGAAAAAAAGAAAAAAAATTTATTTTTCTCTCACAAAAGCAACCTAAGGTAGACAGGCCAGAATGGAAAAGCCCCTCTGATCTACACAGTCATTAAGGGTCTCAAGTTTCTTCCATCTTATTTATTTTTCATCCCCAATATCACCATCTTCATCTGCATGGTCAAAAGACAGACCATAGACCCAAACATGTATTAGTTTGTACAAAGGGAAGAGGATAGAAGTCCAAGGAAAGAGTTTTTTTTTTTTTTTTTTTTTTTTTAAACAAGTGAGGCAAAATTGGATCCTTTACTAACACTCAGAGTTCACTGGAGAGAATTTGGTCACAAGACCACATCTAGCCGCAAACTGGCTAGAAAATGAATGGCTATTTGCCTAGCTTAACCTCTGGTACTAAGAAAGAAGGGCAGAATGGATTTAGGGAGACAACTGGCAGTGTGTGTCTGTCATAAATGATTTTATAACAATTAGTAACCAGCAGTCAGGAGATTTAAACTTAACCCAAATTATTAGCCCCAAGCCACTAAGTTTCACCAATTAATAAGCAGAAAAAAGTTTTCTTCATGGACTCTCCCAGTTATTTTTGACACTGTTCCAAGGTGCTATTCCATATGTGTTCAAGAATAGGTCCCCCTACAATATGGGAGTATATACTAAAATGACAAATGCTCATACCTTTTGACCCAGCAAGTCCACTTGTAGGAATTTCTCCAATAGATAAATTTGCCCGCATGAAAAAATGAAATCCAAATTGTTCATAAAAGGAAAAGATTAAATAAAATATTGTATCCCCATGTAACAGAAAATAATCAAGCTATTTTTTAAAAAATGAGAAAACTCTTCATGTACTATAATGCAAAGATCTCCAAGGTATATTGTTAAATGAATTTAAAAGGTATAGAACAGGATATAGGGTATTCCACCATTTTTATAGAATTTTTAAAAATGTATTATATAGGCTCGGTGCCTGTGGCTCAAGCAGCTAAAGTGCCAGCCACATACACCTGAGCTGGTGGGTTCGAATCCAGCCCGGGCCTGCCAAACAACGACGGCTGCAACCAAAAAAAAAGCCAGGCATTGTGGCGGGTGCCTGTAGTCCCAGCTACTTGGGAGGTGGAGGTAGGAGAATCGCTTGAGCCCAGGACTTGGAGGTTACTGTGAGCTGTGACACCATAGCACTCTACCGAGGGCAACAGCTTGAGATTCTGTCTCAAAAAAAAAAAAAAAAAAAAATGTATTATATAAATATATAGATAGACATGCATCACTTAGCGATGGGGATATGTTCAGAGAAATGCATCATTTGGCAATTTCATCGTTGTTCAAACATCACGTAGCGTGTTTGCACACAGATGTCCTAGCCCACTACACACCTAGGCTATATGGCATAGCCTATTGCTCCTAGGCTATACCTCTGTACGGCATGTTCCTGTTCTGGATAGTGTAAGGAAATAGTAGCACAATGGTTTGTATTTGTGTATCTAAACATAGGTAAACATAGAAATGGTACAGTTAAAATCCACTGTAAAAGATAAAAAATTGTACCTGTATAGGGCAATTATCATGCATGGAACTTGCAGGACTAGAAGTGGCCCTGGGAGAGTCAGTGAGTGAGTGGTGAGTGAATGTGAAGGCCTAGAACATTACTGTACACTACGGTAGCCTTTATAAACACCATACATATGGGCTACACTGAAGTTATTTATTCATTTACTTTTCAGATGAGGTCTCAATCCGTTGCCCAGGCTAGAGCACAATGCTGCAATCACAGCTCACCAGAACCTAAAGTTCTGGTGAGGGCTGAAGCGATCCTCATGTCTCAACCTCACAAGTAGTGGGGATGACAGGGGCCTGACACAACACCCAGCTAAGGTTTTTTTGTTGGTTTTTTTGGCTAACCAAGTGAAGCAGTGGGAGTGGAGAAGGAACAAAGGAATCTGTAGGTGGTTGGGATGAATTAGTTGCAAACACTACTGAATTCAGACCAGCCAACCCAGTTAGTATTTGAAAACATGTTTTGTGGAGATGGGTCTCAAACTCCTGGGCTCAAGTGATACTCCTGTCTCAGCCTCCCAATGTGCTATACTAAATTCATAAAAACGTATTTTTCTTTCTTCAATAATAACATTTTTTTTGAGACAGTCTCACTTTGTCACCCTGGGTAGAGTGCCGTGGCATCATTGCTCATAGCAATTTCAAACTCCTGGACTCAAGAGATCCTCCTACCTCAGCTTCCCAAGTAGCTAGAACTATAGGAGCCCCCCCACAACACCTGACTAGTTTTTCTATTTTAGTAGAGATGGGGTCTAGCTCTTGCTCAGGCTGGTTTGGAACTCCTAAGCTCAAGTGATCCATCCACCTTGGCCTTCCAGAGTGCTAGGATTACAGGTGTGAAGCACTGTACCTGGCCACTTCAATAAATACATTAACCTTTAAATTAACCTTTTTTTACCCTTTTACTCTTTTATAATGCTTAGCATAAAACACAAACATGTTGCACAGCTATACAAAAATATTATCTTTCTTTATATCCTTATTCTATAACCTTTTTTCTATTTAAAATTTTTTTATTTTGTTTTTTACTTTTTAGGCTTTTTTGTTAGCCCAGGCCTACACAGGGTCAGGATTACTGCTATCAGTATCACTGTTGTCCACAAAAACCTTCAGGAGTAATAACATACGGGGTGGTGTCATCCCCTACGATAACAAAGCTTTTTGGAATACCTCCAGAAAGCCGTGCCTGAGGCTGTTTTACAGTTAACTTTTCCTCTTTTTTGAGACAGGATCTTGTTGAATCTTGCCAGCTTGAGTGTAGTGGCGTCATCACAGCTCAATGCAACCTCACACATTCATTGGGCTCAAGTGATTCTCCTGCCTCAGCCTCCTGAGTAGCCGGGATGACAGGTACCCACCATGACACTGGGCTAATTTTTCTATTTTTTGTTGAGGGTCCCTCTTGCTCAGGCTAGTCTCAAACTCCTGATTTCAAGTCATCTTCCCCCTTTGGCCTCCCAGAATGCTAGGATTACAAGTGTGAGTCACTGAGCCTGTTTTTAAACAGTAGAAGTACACATTAAAATAACAAGAAAAAGTATAGTATAGTAAGTACATAAACCACTAACATAGTTGTTTATTATCATTACAAAAGTATACACACTATACTTTTATATGACTGGCAGTGCTGTAGATGTCTTTACATAGGCATCACCACAAACACGTGAGTAATGTTTTGAGCTACAACATTGTGATGACTATGTCATCACTCGGTGGAAGGAATTTTTCAGCTCCCTTATAAACTTACAGGATCACCGTCACATACATGGACCATTGTTGAAGTATATATTAGTATGTGATTTTATATAAATAAATGCATTTTTATAAATATATATTTAAATAAATATATATGAATATATACACTTGCTTATATATTCATAGATAACCCTGTAAGAACTGAAAAGAAACTACTAACAGAGATGGGAAGGGGTGGGGATTGGGTAACTAAATGTCTAGGGTATACACTTTTTATACTTTTTCATTTAGTTGCTCCTTAAAAAGGAAAGAAGGAAGGGAGGAAAGTATGGAGGAGGGGGAAGAAGGAAGGAAGGAGGGAGAAGGAAGAGAGGGAGAGGGAGGAATCCTTGCTGTTCTTTGTCTCTGGCCTCCTCACCTAGCAGCCACACTGCTGACTATGCTACAATGACCCCTGAGGTCGCAGCTCCACGGACCTAGCTATCCTCTGCTGACACCATTTGGGTTTCACATAGAGGAACCTGCTCTCCTCTTGGCTTCTGTGGCCCGCATGTAAGACAAGACCTTCCCTTCCACTTCCCATATCCCAGCAGAGACCAGTCCATAATGTTTAAAAAGAAGTGACTGATGATCCAAGAATAAAGGAAGGGAAGAATAACAACAGATGAAAACTTTCAGGGACTGTACAAATGCAGACCTCTCCTCAGGACCCCCATCCTCCTGGTGTGTTTCAGACCTAGCCTCAAGATAGCAGGAGTCACTATTCGTCACCAACAGGAGCTCTCCAGGAATGTTCAGAGGCCAGGCAACTGGCCCTAGGCCTCAGACAGAGGAGGAAGTTTTTCCCTTATGCCAATCTATAATCCCTCATCTCCACAGACCTTATTTATGGCCACAGGATTGAACTTATGCCATGATGATTAATAATAGCAATATTCATTTCCTTCAGGAAGTATCCCCTGCATTCTACAAATATTCTACGTATATTTTGACTTTATAGACCTCAAAAGACAATTGGAATAATCTTATACAAATATATTTCCAATGTCTGGTCACTGAGCTTTTGGATATAAAATTAAAATAAAATTAAGATATGTAACATGGGAAATCAATTGCTGACCCAGGGGGAAATATGCCAACCTGAATTTCTTTCACTATTGGTCTCTCCTCATAAAGAGTTCAAAAATACTGAGGTCTAGTCTTGCCCAGCATCAACTTATAAAGAAAAGAGAACATCTACCACTACAGTATTAGTAAAGGAGGAGGAGGAGGCACGATGACTGACTGGTCCCAGCTTTTCACAGAGACTCCTGTCCAGAAGGAGAGTTAAAGGACAGAAGTTTTATCAAGTAAGCTGATGGTTTGGAGCTGAGCCAATAGAGAAGATTGAAGAGAGCACATCACTGCTGCTAAGGCGAGCTACAACCCCAATGAAACAAACAATAGCTGAGACTTCAACCCAGAGTTACTGATTCACTAGGTTTGGACAGAGACCAGCTGAAAATAAGAAACAAACAATAGCTGAGACTTCAACCCAGAGTTACTGATTCAATAGGATTGGACAGAGACCAGCTGAAAACAAGACAGAGCCACCTAGCCCCACCACACCAAACAGGTCCCCAGTGTCTCAGGCTGTAGTACTGTACGGGTCCTTTGCAAAGCTGTAGGGGAAAAGCTGCAGTCACCAGTCCCAGCTCTTGGGCAAAGGGCTGGTTAATCACTACTCTAGGAGCCCCCAATCCAATTTCATGTTACCTGCTCATCTAGCCAAATAGTGAAAAATAATCATGGGGCAGAATCAGCAGAAAAACTCTGGCAACATGAATAATCAGAGTAGATCAACTGCCCCAAGGAACGACAAGGCAGAAACACCAGGAGATCCCATTCATAAACAAATGCCTGAGCTGTCAGAAATCGAGTTTAGAATTTGGATGGCAAATAAGATTAACAGAATGGAAGTAAAGTTGGAATTAGAAATTCTAGGAATAATTCAAAAGTTGTCTCAAGAATTCAATGAATTCAAAGACAAAAATCACCAAAGATTTTGACACATTGAGAAAAGAATTTGCAGCCCTCCAAGATATGAGAAATACAGTAGACTCCCTCAGTAACAGAATGGAGCAGGCAGAAGAAAGGATTTCTGACATTGAAGACAAAGCTTTTCAATGCTCCCAAACACTCAAAGAGGAAGAGAAGTGGAGAGAAAAAATGGATCATTCTCTCAGAGAGTTGTGGGATAATTAAAACAAACAAACAAACAAACAAACAAACAAAAAACACTAATATTCACCTTATAGAAATTTCTAAAGGCTTCGAAAGGCCTAGCTGCTCTCTTCAAAGAGATAATCGAGGAGAACTCCTCAAACATGGCAAGAGATTCTGAAATTCAGATAGCAGACAGTTTCAGAATCCCAGCACAACTCAATCCAAGTAAAGCATCTCCAGACATATTATAATTAACTTTGCCAAAGTTAATATGAAGGAGAAAATTCTGCAAGTAGACAGATGTAAAAAAAACCATAACCACCAAAGGGAAGAAAATTAAAATGACTATAGATCTCTCTGCTGAAACTTTTTAAGCTAGAAGGGGATGGTCATCAACCTTTAACTTTCTAAAACAAAATAACTTTCAACCCAGGATCCTGTATCCAGCTAAACTGTGTTTCATTTATTATGAAGAAATTAAATACCTAAATGACATTCACATGTTGTAGAAATTCGCCATAAGTAAACCAGCTCTCCAGGATATTTATTCTCAGACCTATCCTCCACAATGACCAGCACAATGCTCTACTACCAAAGTAAACTCACTCAGAAACTTGATGAAATTCCAGCTTCCACAGTGGCAAAAGGATTAAAAATGTCCACTGGACTGTCAAAAAACTTGATACCCAAAATGCTACCAGGCTTATCAGTACTCTCAATTAATGTAAATGGCTTAAATTGTCCTCTTTAGAGGGTTAGCTGACTGGATACAAAAACTCAGGCCAGATACCTGCTGCATACAAGAATCTCAACTTACCTTAAAAGATAAATATAGACTCAGGGTAAAGGGTGGTCATCTATAATTCAGACAAAAAGAAATCAGAAAACAGCAGGGGTGGCAATTTTATTCACAAATACAATAGGCTTTAAACCAACAAAAGTAAGTAAATATAAGGATAGTCATTTCATGTTTGTTAAGGATAAAACTCAACATGATGAGATTTTAATTATTAACATTTATGCACCCAACCAGAATGTGCCTCAACTTATAAGAGAG
>CAUYPK010010204.1:0-13173 GCA_963574355.1 Loris lydekkerianus
TAGTGCAACTTCCCGAGCCTGACTAGAAGCAGATCCATCGAGCTACTTCCGCGTAGCAACGACTCAGCAAGGCCCGGCCTGAAACTGCCTCTACCTAGATATAGCCAATGTGGTACCATGCCACTGGCCCGACCCTGTCACGCACCTCTTCACCTGCCTTCTTTCCCTGCCCCTTCTCCACAATAAAAAAATAAATAAAATAAAAAAAAAAAAAAAAAGAAAATTATCTAGGGTTCTTGTTTGCTTTACTAGGAATCATCTGATTTAGAGCATTCTTAAAAAGCTAGTAATGTTCTTCAAAAACTGAAATTTTCCATAAACATAATGATGACTTTCACACTGTGACGTGACGCAGTTGAAGCTCTTATGACACTGCACCTTTCCCCTGTGCTACACACGAAAGCGTGGACAGCCTAGCACAGGGTATACCTGGGCTTGAGGCTCAGTAAGTGCTTATTAACAATGTGCTGTTGAGTCATAAAAAGTGCAATGGCCTATCTGGGAGGAGGAAAGAAAGTTTCAAGAGGAGGAAAAATAAGTAAAAACAAGCAACAACAAAAAACCCAACCCCCAAATTAACTAAACATTATAAATTTTCAGAGATTTTGAATGAACTCAAAAGGTTTAAATTTGAATCTTCTCAACTACTGTTTTCTGATCACCAAATAGGAAATAATAACAATCCTCTACCATTTAAAAAAAGATGTTGAGAGGTCAAAACTCAAAATACGGAAATTTCTTGGAGGACACTAGGGAGACAGCAAGGCACAAAGCACTCACTACTGTCCCCCACATCCACTTTTGGTAAAGACAATCCTTCCCAGCTTGTAATCACTTTGCTTTCTTGCCATGGCTTTGGTGGTAAGATGATTTGATGTAATGCTATTTAATAATGGTACACTTTTCCTGTCTCAGCCTCTTGTATTTACTCAAAGATGCATTTAAAATAGTTATGGTATCTGAGATGATTTCAAATCATGATCAATCTAGGTAGTTTTTAAGCACATGGATCCTTCTGGATCTGATATACCAGATCAGCTAATGTATTTTTCCGCAAGGCAGACCTAAATGTTTCATGTGAAGAATATGTGTGACAAAAGTCTGCAAGGAGCCTTTGGCAAAATTGTTGAAGGACTCCTTAGAGACAGGGACACATGGGATATAATGGGCATGACAGACCTAAGACCAAATGATAGGCTTACTAAGAACCAAGGATGAAGAACTTCAGAAATATGCTGCTAAGTAAAAAGCTTTCATTTTAACCCGATAAAATGAATCTCAGGGAAAAAGTCCATGGAATGGGTTTTAGGAAGGAAATATTAGTAGAACTTTAAAGCAGCTAAATGTTAGGGCCCAAATTTAGGTATCAAGGTCAACTTCAGATAAATTAGTAAAAGCCAGGCTATTTGTAGTTGTAAAATTAATTTTCATTTTTCAAAGGCAAAAGAATAGAGACATACAATATTTCCAATGGCAGTCCCATATCTTAAACTTTTTTTGCAGTTATGTCTAGCATATGCACAATTCTTATATAATACCACACCCTCTTTATAACCAAAGCAAAGAATTTTTAAGGGATTATCTTATTCCATTTAAAAAATAACTTTTTGCACAATCAAGTATCTAAAATAATCTTGTTTGCAATGTGGCACATACATTCAAGTGTTTTCTCACTTTCTAATAACACATTTTTTCATTCAAAGCACTACAACTTGATTAAGACATTCTCTACTGACTTGGATCTGTTCCTTTAATTAACTGGCTGAAACAGCTGTGGAATATTAGATTATCAGGTGCAATTGGAAGCCAAACCATAACTGTGTTTATCAACGAAAGGTGTTTAGAATGCAAATATGAATGTTATTCATTAATTTTACCCCTTTCTGCACCAAGAGTTGAAAATATTTATGTTGGTGAAAAATGAATTTTGAAGGTGGTAATCTCACTCAACATGAAGTTGGTGAATAAGGGTACAACATAAACAGGTCCTTTAGAGCTGAGACGCTCCACAGCAGAAAGAAGAAAGCAGCAGAGAACAATCAACCGTCCATCCATCAGTCATTTATCCATCCCACACACATTTTTGAGCACAGGTTGGCTGAACGGTATTTGTTTGGATCTGAGCAGTTACAAAACCCTACTCACAGGAAGTTTGAATTTGTTGGGGTAAAGCATTTTACAAACTGTACAGCTCGACGTGCAGTTTGATGAGTGCCACTGGAGAGGTATAAGTCAAGTGTTACAGCATTCAAAGAGAAGAAATTCCACTTTCAGTTAGGACAAAGTAACGTGAAAGTTGGGCCCTTGATGAAGAAGCAGTGAAGAATTTTCCAGAAGCAGTGCAGAAAAGGATCAAAGTAGTGGGAGTGATGTGTGACAGAAAGCACACAAAAGAAGCTAAAGAAGCTGGAAGAATCAATTAACTGAGAAAGAAGGACAAAAAGCAGAAGCTTTGGAACAACCATGGCTGAGGACTGAGGGTGTAAGTCTGTTCAAGGTTTTCTAGGTATAAGATCCAGGAACAAGATTTGGTGTCAGTCATGTGGTGGTCAAACTGAACATCACTGCAAGGTTTTTTTGAAGCCCACTAGAAAGGACTGGGGGGAGGGGGGGGTGTGAGGGTCCAACCTGCCTGGCATGAATTCTCATGGATTCCAGATGGGAATAGCTACATCTCATGCAGGGTCTTGGCATAAAACAGACTGTACACATGAGCTGAGCAACTGAGGGGAGTTAATGAAGGGATTACTCACCCAGCTGTGAGCAAGGTGTAAGAAAAGTACCATAGTACTCAGGGGCTGGTAACCATGAGGCATAATGCCCTGTGCATGAAGAGGAGAGGGAAGAGAGCAGTTAGGACTCACAGGAAGACCTGTACAGAGGGCACTGCCTGCCAGGAACTGTGGCCTGGAGCAAAGGGCACAGGTGACCTCAGGAAGGGAACCCACAAGTAAATGATGAGACCTCACTCTTGTCTGTCCCTCTGACCTACAGCTGGTGTTCCCAGTGGTAACTGAAAGCTGGTGGTAAGGGGCCTGTTGATGCAGTCACCAGGTGGCAGCCTTGTGGGACACAGAGCTGGGAGTGATTGAACACAGATTATGTGTCAATGCGGGGCAAGTTGGAGCATACAAGGGGACTTCACAAATTCATGGGAAAATTGAATTAAAAGATAAAAAATAAACTTTGTTTCTCAATATAAGCTACATCAAGTTCAAGATACTTTTGCAACCGTTGATACCAGGATCATAAAAAATGGCACGGTTCCTGTAAATATCCAGGCAGTGTTTTAGAATGATGTGTTTCTTTCTTTCTTTCTTTTTTGGAGACAGAGCCTTAAGCTGTCGCCCTGGGTAGAGTGCCGTGGCATCACAGCTCATAGCAACCTCCAAGTCCTGGGCTCAAGTGATTCTCCTGCCTCCACCTCCCAAGTAGCTAGGGCTATAGGCACCTGCCACAATGCTTGGATATATATATATATATATATATATATATATATATATATATATATGTATATATATATATATATATATATATATATATATATATATATATATATATTTTTTTTTTTTTTTTTTTTTTTTTTTTTTTTGGTTGCAGCCATCATTGTTGTTTGGTGGGCCTGGGCTGGATTTGAACACACCAGCTCAAGTGTATGTGGCTGGCACCTTAGCCACTTGAGCCACAGGTGCTGAGCCAGAATGCTGTATTTCTTTACTGGCAGTGATTTAACAGGCGGCATAATCAGCACTGATGTAACATCCTATAGGGTAAGGTGAGGACCAACATAGGACAAACTATGTTTGACAGTGGCTCCTTTAGGGTACTGCTGCATGTCACTGAATGGCTTTCTTCTCAGTAATTTCATACTCATCAAAACATAGTATGCTTTCTAGGCTTCTCTGACCAATTACTGATGTATTTACCTCCCAAAAGCTGCATAACTACTATTTTATTTTTCTGAAACTACTATTTTATTTTTCTGAGACAGAGCCCCAGGCTATCACCCTGGGTAGAGTGCTGTGGCATCACAGCTCACAGCAACCTCCAACTCTTGGGCTTAAGCAATTCTTTTGCCTCAGCTTCCCAAGTAGCTGAGACCACGGGCACCCGCCACAATGCCCGGCTATTTTTGGTTGTAGTTGTTATTGTTGTTTGGCGGGCCTGGGCTGGATTCAAACTTGCCAGCTCTGGTGTATATGGCTGGCACCTTAGCTGCTTGATCTGCAGGCACCAAGCCAGAGCTACTATTTTATAAGCCTTAATAACTATGTTTCCCAAACTGTTCTGAGAGCCACCTATATCAGAATTACCTGCTAGCTTGTTAAAATGCACATTCCAAGTCATTAACACAATCTACTTAATACAAATTTGAGGGTGAGGATAAGAGATCCTGCATTTTTAACAACGTCCCCTGGTGAAATTCATGTTGTTCAAACACTTCTAGGAAATAATTAGTATCCTCATGGTAGATGACAGTAATAGGTCATATGATATACAAAAGAGTAACACTGCAAAACCAATAGTAGGGAGAAAATTGTTATGGCCCTTCTATGAAATTAAAGAGTAAGGTAGCAGTTTAAGATAATATTCAAGTTCTTGGCTTCAGTCAATAGGGTTACAAAAAAAATACACAATTATTGTTTGTGGAATTAGACTTATTGTGTTATCAGTGAAACAAAAATGCTAAGGGCACTTTCCAAGAAGAGAACCCGTGTTGCAGTTCTTAGCAGTATGTGCCATTACCTTTTTGCATTTATGAGAAACTCATTGAAGAGGGTTGGCTCAGACTTTCCAAGTAATGACTGATAGAGAGCAATGAAAAGATCAGCAGGGTGAAAATGAAGACGATTGAGACTTAGGATTAAACTTTTCATAAGGGGTGGAGCAAGATGGCAGATCACAAGAACCGTTCAGATGAGCTCCCCTAGAACAACTGGGGAATAAGAGAGAACCCAGCCATACCTGGCATGGGGACCATGCCCAGAGTAATAGCTCAGGGAGCATAGCAAAGGGGTGGTGAGCTGGATACAGCGTATGCTCTAGAGGGTGGAAATATGATGAATTAGGCAAGTGACTGCAACTGGCTGGGATTGTCTAGACCCCTAGAGAGGTCCAGGATGGGACGAAGCCTTTCCAGGGTTTTCAGTTTTGGGGGGAAGCTATGCATTGAGTGGAAAGCTTGGAAGAGTGGGTGGATTTGAACAGTATTCAGCAAGCAGATTTGAATGCTGGTTGGAGTGGTTTTGCCATAGGTTTGGGGACTAGTGAGGCAGCCATACTGATAAAGTTTTGATGGCTAGGGGGCTCCCATTGTGTGAAGGTTGTGAGAAGATTTAAGCAGGGGCCTAAAGACTGGCCATCTTAATTCTGCCTGCTGGGATCAGAACTCCACTCTTGGGACAGGTGAAGGTACTCCCACACCCCACAGGAACTGGAGTCAGGGGGGCACTGTGAGACCTGCCCATGCAGGATTCTTGTGATCTTTAAGATCCCAATCCAGTGGGGTATGAATGCTGAGGAAACAAGTGGGCAATCAACAAAGCCAACTAAGTTTGGAAAAAGGACCTTAGAGGTTGTTGGCTGTGCTGTCTTCTAAAAAATACTCATAGCACCATCTGGCATCCTAGTGACATACTGCAACATATTGTCATCAAGAGCAAGGACTTCTGTTTATTTGGCCACAAGGAAGAGTTTGACTTTGCTCAAACTGAGGCCACTTCAAGACCTAAGCTTTGAGAAAAGGTAATTTCAAGCAAAGGAGGCAGTGAGAAGGAAAAAGGAGGATAAGGAGATGAACAAGAAGAAAGAACATATGAGGAGAAACCAACAGAAAAATTTGGGCAACATGAAAACCCAAACAGAGGAACTCCCCTAAGGGACCATGAGATACTTCAGAAGATTGCACCAATAAAGAATTAATGGACTTCAAAGAAAGGGAATTTAAAATATGGATGATAAAGATAATAAAAGGAATGGATGAGAAAATGGAAAGACAGAAACAAAAGTAGACAAGATGTGTAGAATATAGAAAAGATGTGGCAAAGCTTAAGGAAAGAAAGGAGACAATTAGGGAATGTAAAGATGCATCAGAAAGCATAAAAATAGGTTGGAACATGGAGAAGAAAAGAACTTCAGAGCTAGTGGATATAGTTTTCTAATTAACCCAGGTAGTTGAAGAGTCAGAAAAGAAGAGAGATAAAGCACAACAGGTGCTTAGAGAACTATGAGACTCCCAGGAGGATTAAAACAAATGAAAAATAGGGATTTCTGAAGGGTAAGAAGATTGTCCCAAAGGAATAGAAGCCCTACTGTTTACTTTCATAAATGAAAACTTCCCAAATTTTACTAAAGACCCCAACAGACCCAAACTCCAGGTCAGCGAAACTCAAACAGACATCTCCAAGACACAGTGTAATGAACCTGTCCTAAGTCAAGATGATAGAAAAATTCTGCAAGCAGCCAGGAATAAATGCCAACTGACCTACAGAGGCAGAACCATGAGGATAACAGCAGACTTTCCAACTGAAACCTTCTAAGCCAGAAGAGCATGGTCATCTACCTTCAACATTCTTAAGACAATTTTCAGCCAAAAATACTGTATTCTGCTAAACTAAGCTTCAAAATTGATGGAGAAATAAATATTTTGTGGATACATAAGCACTGAGGAAATCTGCCAAAACAAGACTAGCTCTACAGGAACTACTTAGACATATTCTGAACATTGACCATCATAATGGACCTCTAGCAAATTAAACATCCAGAAGCTAAAGTTCAAAACTTAGCTTCCATAATGGTGCAAAGGATAAAACTACACAATGAACTTTCACAAAATAAGAGGAATGGAACTCCACTACACTTAGCAATTCTCAATAAATGTCAGTGGACTGAATTTACCACTAAAGAAGAACAGGTTGGATGATTGTACAAAAAAGCACAAGCCATCCATATGCTGTCTACAGGAGACACAGCTAGCCTTGAAGGACAAATCAAGACTCAGGGTTAAGGGATGGGAAACAGTATTCCAAGCAAATGGAAATGAGAAGAAAGGAGGGGTTAAAATCTTATTTTTAGGTACAAGTGAATTTAAAGCAAGTAAAGTTCAGAAAGACAAAGATGGACACTTTATATTGGTCAAAGGAATAATACAAGAAGAAGACATTTCAATTTTAAATATTTATGCACCCAACTTAAATGCTCCCATATTTATGAAACAGACGTTGATAGGTCTGAGCAACATGATATTCTATAACATCCTCAGAGCTGGGGACATTAACACCCCTCTGACAGAAGGACAGATCCTCTAAACAGAAACTAAACAGGATACTCTAAACAGAAACTAAACAAAGATACAAAGGACTTAATGTGATCCTAGAACAAATGAGATTAATAGACATATACAGAACATACTATTCCAAAGCTAAAGAATATACATTTTTCTCATCAGCCCATGGTACATACTCCAAAGTTGACCACATCATAGGATACAAGTAAAACCTCAGAAAAATGAAAAGAATAGAAATTAAACCTTGTCTCTTCTTAGACCACAAGGCAATAAAGGTAGAACTGAACTCCAACAAAGATGTTCATCCCCACACAAAGATTTGGAAATTAAACAACCTTATGCTGAATGACAGTTGAGTTCAGGAAGAAATAAAAGAGAAAATCATTAAATTCCTCAAACATAACAACGATGAATACATAAGTTATCAAAACCTGTCAGAGGTTTGGCACCCATGGCTCAGTGGTTAGGGTGCTGGCCACATACACCAGGGCTGGTGGGTTTGAACTCGGCCTGGGCCTACTAAACAACAATGACAACTTAAACAAAAAATAGCCAGGTGTTGTGGTGGGTGCCTGTAGTCCCAGCTACTTAGGAGGCTGAGGCAAGAGAATCACTTAAGCCCGAGAGTTTGAAGTTGCTGTGAGTTGTGATACCATAGCACTCTACCAAGGGTAACATAGTGAGACTCTGTCTCAAAAAACAAAACAAAACAAAACACCTTTGGGATACAACAAAAGAAGTCTTTTTAAAAAAATATTTATCAAACATGAATTTATATCAAGATTAATTTTTTCAACCAGCTTACAAGTGGACTTTTCCCTTTGTTAAAAAGTGAATGATATGAAACTATATGTTAAAGATGTTTCTATAATAATACCTTACATTTATATAGTGCTTTATAGTTTTCAAAGTGCTTTTACATGCCATCCCATTTAATCCTCACAACAGCCCTGTGAGGTAGGTACAGCAGGTATTATTATCCTCATTTCAAGATGAGGAAATGGAGGCAAAGAGAGATTAAGTGACTTGCCAAGGATCACACAGCTGGTTAAGTGGCAGAACTGGGACCTGAAATCAAGTTTTTTGACTCCTTTCCCCGTACTCTTTCCGCTATAACTACTGCCTCCAGTTGTGAACATGAACTGTATCAAAATTGAAAGCTTACTGAAGTTCATTTCAGTAATATCTTAACAGGAAAGTTAAATGAGAAATACAAGAACAGTAGGTCTGATGGTTTTACTTGACATAATAAAATTGGTGCAAAACCACTTCTGTCTAATTATTTGTAATCTTTTGGTCCAAATATATAAAATATGCAATATTTACTTCAATTTCCTATTGTTGTTGTTTTCTTTTCTTTCTTTCTTTTTTTTTTTTTTGTAAATGCAATGCTTTAAAACACATTATAAAGCACCGTGGTAAAAATAGTCTACAGGTAAAAGTACAGAAGAGGTAGGAAAATCCTACCCATACCACAGCTCACCAATGGAGTCATAATATGGAGTCACCAATATTTCAGTTTATAGGTTTACAAATAACGCATGGAGAAACAAACACTAAGCTTACTTTTTTTGATATTAATGTGTGGAAGTCTTAACTGAAACTTCAGATGATCTCAACATTCTTTGAAGTATTTTCCCAATATTACATACTGGGGAAAAAGGAATGAGAAACACCACTTTGATGTTTTACCTTTTTACAGTACTAATCATGGTTTAAACTGGGTTTTAACACTAATGATTATTTTTTAAAAATTATCTACATAAATATGGGCAAATCCAACTACAGTAGAAACATTTGTCAGCAAACATGATCAAACATTCCAACAAATTTCATGAGACATGATTCACAAAACAAAGCACACACTGCCAAACAGTTATTAACACTATTCAGCAGAGGTGTATAGCCCAAACCTTTGGTGAAGGCAGAAGTGGACAAATGGATTCATCTTCATTCATGGTTAGTTGAAAAAATGCTTTATCCAAAACAAAAGTATCAGAACCTTTTATGAAATTGTATTTTGCCTTTTGATTAGACCTGCCACGTGTTTATCTTAGGTGATATGTAGTTGTTTTTCCAGGCAGGAGTTTACAACTCTTACCAAAATTTAACCAGAAACAAGAAAAATGCCTGAAAATTAAACTTCTTAGAACACTGATGTTATCAGTCAGTTTCTACTATCTTAACATTACTGTTTCCTAATACAGCTCAATACAAACTGTCATATATATGTATCAGCAATCCAGGTTATGGAGCTGAAAACTAAGATGAAGATAGGGTAAATGTTTTACTTCGAGAATCTAATAATCACATTTATACTCAGTCTGATTTAGGGTAAATCTTTTCATAGAAAAAGTTTTGTGCAAGGATGTAGAGGTCTCCATCTTTTTCTCGAACAGCATGGGCTCTGATGAATTGAACCTGTTCTAATGCAAATTCATAGAACTCATTCTCCGTTTTCCCAATGTCAGACTGCTGTAGTTTTGCAATGGTTTGTTTAGTGGGGAGTTTCTTCTCTGTGGTTTTCCTAAGATGAGATTTCTTTCTTGTATGATAGAGTTCTGTAGCACCCCTGAAAAACTGGGGCAAAACTGCCTCCAATAATATGACAAAATCTTCAAGCTGTTCCGTAACTCCCACCAGAAAATATTCATTGATTAGGTTATATTTGGCTTGATCCATAGCCCACCTGCTTCCTATATTCCAGCATTTGGAGCTTTGGACGCAGAAGAATGGGATTTGAAGCCAGAGCTTCTCTGGAGCACAGTCTGAGCTGTCATCAGCTACACATTCATCACAGGTATTTTATTTTATTTTATTTTATTTTTATTTTTTTATTGTTAAATCATAGCTATGTACATTAGTGCAATCAGGGGTACAATATGCTGGTTTCATATACAATCTGAAATATTCTCATCAAACTCTTCTTATCAAAATATTCTCATCAAACTGTTCTCATCAAAATATTCTCATCAAACTATAGTCTTCAAGGCATTTTCTTACTTACTGTATGTAGGCATTTGTATTCTGCCTTTAGTAAGTTTCGTCTGTACCAATTCTAAGATGAACCGTAGGTTTGGCCCCACCCATTTCCCTCCCTCCACCCTAACCTCCCACCTCCCTTCCCTTTCCTTGGCCCTTTCCTCATAGTCTTGTGCTATAGTTGGGTTATAGCCTTCATGTGAAAGCTATAATTTAGCTTCATAGTAAGGCTGAGTATATTGGATACTTTTTCTTCCATTCCTGAGATACTTTGCTAAGAGGAATATGTTTCAGCTCCATCCATGTAAACATGAAAGAGGTAAAGTGTCCATCTTTCTTTTTTTTTTATTTTTAAATCATAGCTGTGTACATTAGTGCAATCACCTGTACCCATTCTAAGATGCACCATAGATGTGGCCCCACTCATTACCCTCCCTCCACCGAAACCTCCCCCCTCCCTTCCCCTTCCTTGGACCTTTCCCCATAGTCTTGTGGTATTGTTGGGTTATAGCCTTCATGTGAAAGCTATAATTTAGCTTCATAGTAGGGCTGAGTACATTGGATACTTTTTCTTCCATTCCTGAGATACTTTGCTAAGAAGAATATGTTTCAGCTCCATCCATGTAAACATAAAAGAGGTAAAGTGTCCATCTTTCTTTAAGGCTGCATAATATTCCATGGTATACATGTACCACAATTTGCTAGTCCATTCATGGGTTGATGGGCACTTGGGCTTCTTCCATGACTTAGCAATTATGAATTGGGCTGCAATAAATATTCTGGTACAGATGTCTTTGTTATATTGTGATTTTTGGTCTTCTAGGTATAAATCTAGTAAAGGAATTATAAGATCGAATGACAAGTCTATTTTAAGGTCCCTAAGTATTCTCCAAATGTCATTCCAGAAAGAACATATTAGTGTGCATTCCCACCAGCAGTGTAGAAGTGTGCCCTTTTCTCCACATCCATTCCAACATTTCTGGTTTTGAGATTTTGTTATGTGGGCTACTCTTACTGGGGTTAGGTGATATCTCAAAGTAGTTTTGATTTGCATTTCTCTGATGATTAAGGATGATGAGCTTTTTTTTTCATGTGTCTGTAGATCATGCGTCTGTCTTCTTTAGAGAAATTTTTCTTCAAGTCCCTTGCCCACCCTGAGATGGGATTATATGTTCTTTTCTTGCTAATACATTTGAGTTCTCTGTGGATTCTGGTTATTGGACCTTTATCAGATGTATAACCCGCAAATATTTTCTCCCATTTTGAGGGCTGTCTGCTTGCTTTACTTACTATGTTCTTGGCTGTGCAGAAACTTTTTAGCTTGATCAGGTCCTAGTAGTGCATTTTTGATACTGCTTCAATTGCCTGGGGAGTGCTCCTCATAAAATATTCACCCAGGCCAATTCCTTCAAGAGTTTTCCCTGCACTTTCTTCAAGTATTTTTATAGTTTCATGTCTTAGGTTTAAATCTTTTATCCAGTGAGAGTCTATCTTAGTCAATGGTGAAAGGTGTGGGTCCAGTTTTAATCTTTTTTTTGCTGCTTCTTTTTTTTTATTTTTTATTTTTTTATTTTTTGTGGATACGAAGTCTTTTTTTTTTTCCCCCTGGGGTTGGGTTTGAACCCACCACCTCTGGCATATGGGGCTGGTGCCCTACTCCTTTGAGGCACAGGTGCCGCCCTCCAGTTTCAATCTTCTACAGGTTGCCAGCCAGTTCACACAGCACCATGTGTTAAATAGGGACTCTTTTCCCCACTGAATGTTTTTAATTGGTTTGTCAAAGATCAAATAATGGTAACTAGGTGGATCCATCTCTTCGTTCTCTATTCTGTACCATGCTGTTTTGATCACTATCAATTTATAGTACAGTCTCAGGTCTGCTAGCGTGATTCCTCTTGCTGTGTTTTCATTGCTGAGTGATGTTTTGGCTATTTGAGGTTTTTTCTGATTCCATATAAAATGAAGTATTATTTTTTCAAGATCTTTAAAATATGACAATAGAGCTTTAATAGGAATTGCATTAAAATTATATATTGCTTTGTTTAGTATAGACATTTTAACAATGTTGATTCTTCCCAGCCATGAGCATGGTATATTTTTCCATTTGTTAACATCTTCAGCTATTTCTTTTCTTAAAGTTTTATAGTTCTCTTTGTAAAGATCTTTCACATTGTTTGATAGGTATACTCCCAAATATTTCATCTTCTTTGGCACTACTGTGAAAGGAATAGAGTCCTTGACTGTTTGTTTGGCTTGGTTGTTATTGGTATATATAAAGGCTATAGATTTATGGGTGTTGATTTTGTACCTTGAGACTTTGCTGTATTCCTTGATCACTTCTAAAAGTTTTATAGTAGAGTCCCTAGTGCAGGGGTGGTGAACAAGTTCGACACAAAGAGCCAAAATTTTAAACTGTGGGAGTCAGAGAGCCACACCACGCAGTGACCTGACAAAACAGACAAACACTCACACAAAAGCATATAATTTTAACAATAATATATTAAACACATAATATAACATGCTCAGTCAGGTGTTTTTTGTTACCTTGTTCACCACCCCTGCCCTAGTGTTTTCCAGATATACTATCATATCATCTGCGAAGAGTGAAAGTTTGATCTCTTCTGACCCTATGTGGATACCCTTGATCACCTTTTCTTCCCTAATTGCAATGGCTACAACTTCCATTACAATGTTAAAGAGCAATGGAGACAATGGGCAATCTTGCCTGGTTCCTGATCTAAGTGGAAATGATTTCAATTTAACTGCATTCAATACGATATTGGCTGTGGGTTTGCTGTAGATGGCCTCTATTAGTTTCAGAAATGTCCCTTCTATACCAATTTTCTTAATTGTTCTGATTATGAAGGGATGCTGGATATTTTCAAAAGCTTTTTCTGCATCAATTG
>CAUYPK010010206.1:0-11905 GCA_963574355.1 Loris lydekkerianus
CTACGCGCTCAGAGATCTCTCCTCAGAGGTCCCTCCTCAGAAGCAGCATAACAAAATCCAAACTTGGCAAAGAGCCACAGTATACAAAATAATGATAAGAGGCAAAGAGCCGCATTCATTTTGGCCAGGAGCCGCATGCGGCTCTAGCCGCGTGTTCACCACCCCTGGCCTTGAGTGTGAGACCTCTTCACGGACTACTTTAGGGGACTCTGAGGTCAGGCCGGGGTCAGGCCCCAATGGTACAGCCAATCTGACTGTGGTCTACCCAGGAAATCACCAAGAGCGAGGGCCACTTAGTAACCATTTGTTTTGCACCTCCTGTTTGTCAGCCGCACTCCTACAAGCCGAGGATCGGAGCGTTCAGGGGGCCTGCCCAGGGTCCACCGTCTCCAAATCACAACTGCGAGGACTGTCTTTGAGTTTCCCAAGTTCCTGTAAGTTTATGTCTCGCAAATCTGCTATTTGTCTTTTACTCCAATTCCACGTTGACTCCAGAACTCTTCCAGCTCAGCCTCCCCTGAAGGGCACCGACTCGGACCCACTTGCAATAATACAGCCGCCTTCGCTGTAGACTGGCAGCTCTGCGTGGCCCGGGTGGGGGGTGAGCGCGGCGGGCGGCGGCAGGAAGGAGGAAGGCTCAAGGACTATATGGGAGGTGGCGGGTTCAAACCCAGCCCCGGCCAAAAACAACAACAACAAAAAAAAACCCAGATGCCTGGTTAAATTCATTTCAAGCAGGAATCTAAAGTGTTCTTTTCATTTGGGGGGGGCGGGCAGAGTCTTATTTTGTCCCCCCAGCTAGAATGCAGTGGTGTCATCATAGCTCACAGCAACCTCAGACTCCTGGGCTTAAGCCCTCTTCCTGCTTCAGCCTCCGGAGTAGCTGGGACTACAGGCATCCACCACAACACCTGGCTAGTTTTTTTATTTTACTTTTTTAGTCTCACTTTGCTTAGGCTGTTCTCAAACTCCTGAGCTCAAGCAATCTTCCTGCCCCAGCCTCCCAGAGTGTTAGGATTACTATGCTGAAATCACACTGCTTTAACCCATAGGGCTAAATGCATTTCTCCTAAATCCAACCCTCTTCCCTGTCTTCTTCCCCTCCCCCCCTTCTTTTTTGGTAGATAAGAATAAGAGGACATGACCTTGACTGTCCCTTGAGGACTTGCATTCGGTATAGGAAAACAATATTGATGGCCCTGGAATGAGAGAAGTGCTCACGGCAAGTTCTCAAAGCAGCTTGATGAAATAATAACTTCAAATACAATCTAAGGTTCTTACCAAATAGCTTCTCTATAAACTATTCACAGCCCTACAAAAAGATTCCAACACCCCCCACGTGTGTACACACCACTCACTCCTCCACCGATGTGTCATCCTGCACTTGTCTGCAGTTAAAACTGTACAAAGTAAAACTCAAGCACCGTGATCTCATCCAACTTACCTGGAAACCGAGAGCTACCAATTTGAATCACTGCTTTTATTTTATTTTGTAGAGGACAAAAATTAGGTGGGGCAGGTGGGAATACCGTAAACAATTTCTAGAAATTTGAAGCCATTTGAGAACAACTAGAATTTACAAAAAAAAAAAAAAAAAAAAAAAAAAAAATTTTTGAGACAGAGTCCCACCCACTCTGCTGCCTCTGGGTAGAGCGCTGTGGCATCGTAACTCACAGCAACCTCAAACTCCTGGGCTCAAGAGGTCCTCTTGCCTCAGCCTCCCAAGTAGCTGGGACTACAGACACCCTCCACAATTTTCTATTCTTTTAGTAGAGATGGAGGTCTCACTCTTGCTCATGGTGTTCTCAAACTCCTGAGCTCGAGCAATCCACCAGCCTCAGCCTCCCAGAGTGCTAGGATACGGGTGTGAGGGGCCAGCCTCCAGATAACTTTCTCCGGGCTTATGACTGGAAGGAAGGGTACAGATGGTACTTGCCCCCAACCAGCTTGCCTTGAACATTGAGATGCATACTGTATCAGGCAGACCTGGATAGAGCCCAGGTGAGGCTCTGAGAGGGCCAAGAAGCCCCTCTATGCCAAGGCAAAGATCTGCATTCATTTTTCTGTCATACGGCTTGGCACAGTGCCTCATAGGTAGCAAGCACCTAGGAAGTATGTGCCACATTGTCATACCTGGTACTAAACTCCAGAGGGAATTAAAATGTTTAGTATTCTCTTTTTACAGAAAGTAAGTAGTTGTAAGTAAGTAGTCGAAGCTTCTAAATATGAGCAAACCAATAAAAAATACTCTTAACCCTGATTTCCAGGAAAAGACATGAACAACGTTTCATAGTTACCATTGCTACAAATTCAGTTGCTGTCAGGATTCACTAAAAACGAGATTCTTGCATCCTGCCTAAAGCAAAAAGTGCATCACTCTGTTTCCCAAAAGCCAGAAGGAGTAGTAAAGTTTTTTTAAAAGGTGAGACAGTAACAGTCACAGTTCATGATATAAAATACTTAGAAATAAACTCCACCTGGAGATGGTAACCACACTGCAGTCTCTCCCACCTTACACCCACCTCGTCTCTGCCTGCCCCTTTCTCTCCTTCACTGACCGTGGTCTCTACCCTCCCCACTGGCATGTGTCTCTCCTCCTCCTCCTCTGTCTTTCTCATCTTCTTGAGAACGATCAATGAGCGCTGCAAACGGTCTGAGTGGGTGGTGAGAAGGCTGAGACTGGGTGTGTTGAGAGCAGAGAGAAGCGAGCAGGGACACTCCCTGAAGGACCCAGAACTTCAGAGTACATAGGCTTAGCTCTGCGGAAAGTGGAGGGGGACAGGTGCCAGAATAGAAGTTTTTAAGCCAGAGACAGTGTCTACAATCCTGGCACTTCGGGAGGCTGAGGCAGGAGGATCACTTGAAGCCAAGAGTTCAAGAACAGCCTGAGCAAGAGCAAGACCCTATCCCTACAAAAAATATAAAAATTAGCCTGGTGTCATGGTGTGCATGTGTAATCCCAGCTACTCAGGAGGCTGAGGTGGGAGGATGGCTTGAGCTCATTCAAGAGTTTGAATCCGTGGCAGTGCCCATAGCTTAGTGGGTAGGGTAGCGGCCACATATACCTAGGCTGGTGGGTTCAAACTTGGCCTGGGCCAGCTAAACAACAATGACAACTGCAACAAAAACAACAACAAAAACATATCAGGGCATTGAGGTGGGCCCTGTAGTCCCAGCTACTTGGGAGGCTGAAGCAAGAGAATCATTTAAGCCCAAGAGTTAGAGGTTGCTGTGAACTAAGATGCCACAGCACTCTAACCGGGGTGACACAGTGAGATCTGTCTAAAAAAAAGAGTTTGAGACCAGCCTGAGCAAGAGCGAGAGCCAATCTACTAAAAATAGAAAAACTAAAAAAAATAAAAATAGAAAAATTAGCTGGGCGTTGTGGTGGGCACCTGTAGTCCCAGCTACTCAAGAAGCTGAGGCAGGAGGGTTGAGCCCAAGACTTTGAGGTTGCTGTGAGCTCTGATAATGCCATGGCACTCTCCCCAGGGCAACAGAGTGAGACTCTGTCTCAAAGCAAAAAAATTAAAATTAAAATTAAAAATAAACAGGAGGTCTTTATCAGATTCAACTCAGTTCAACAAAGGTTTATGAACAGAGCAGTGATGAGTAAGGACACAGATTCTGGCAGGCAGGCTGGTTTTCAATCCCAGCCCCAAAATTTACTGTCTGTGGGACCTTGGGCAACTTCTTTCTGTTCCTCAGTTTTCTCATCTGGAATATGGGGATAATAACAGAGTTGTTATAGGAACTAAGCCAGTGTCTGGTGGTCTGTAAGTCACTATTGTATATCTGGCCATCACTGCTTTTCTTTTACAAGTAAGTGGAAACAAGAATTTACAGTTTAGTTGGGTATGGAAAACAGAATAATATAAACAACTCAAATTAATGTCTTTTTTTCTATAAATCCAATTGCTTTTACTTTTGCTTTTCTTGTGTGCAGTACATAGCTAACCTATAACACAGAATGGAAGAAATATTTATGAAAGCACTCCGACAAGTGCTTTACCCAAGTGCTTTACACTGTTTAATCCTCAAAAGACTCTGTGAGATAGAGATTATCTCTACTGTGCTGATGAGGAAACTAAGGCTGAGAGGTGCTAATTAACTTGCCCAAGATCTCCTCCTAGTAAAGGGCAAAGATGTAAGCTCAAGTCTCACTCCAATTCTTTTTTTTATTTTTATTTTTTATTTTTTATTGTTAAATCATAGCTGTGTACATTAGTGCAATCGCCTGTACCCATTCTAAGATGCACCATAGATGTGGCTCCACCCACTACCCTCCCTCCACCAAAACTCACTCCAATTCTTACACCCTTTTCTACACCAGTGTTTTCCAGCCAGTTTTCTCTCACAGCACAATGGGACCTATAGTTAAACCTCCGCGGCACACTTAAATTATGTTGCTCAAGAAGAAGACTATACTTACTGTGCTTTGAACTTCTTTTGAAAATAATTTAATTAATAATCTTTCAAAGTTTTCCTCGCACACCTAAGATCCTCTCATGGCACACCAGTGTGACACAGTACATCAGCTGAACACTGTTACTGGAGGTTTCAATCCATCAGAAAAGGCTACAGAAACACTGGGGAAATCCTGCTGACAGCAGCCCTCTACTAAACCTTCCAGGCCAACCACGCTTTGGGGACATTAGGTAAATCTTTTGCTAATTTGGGCCACCTGGTTGCAAGGATTCACAGCAACCTGTTGATTCCAGTATGTTTATTAAGCACTTACCATCCCAATGACACTCTCTGGAAGCTTCTATTGTCTAGCTAGACATAAATGAATTTGGGGCTAATCCATCATTTATGAAACCAGACAGCCCAAATTTGCATGTCAGTTAGATGTTGTACAGTTTCTTTGTCCCTCTCCATTGGTTATTCGGCAATGGGCAAAACTTTGGAGGTCTTAGTCCCTGCTGTCTTCGAAGGCCCCATTCCCCAGAAGCATCAGAGTGAACCTGGGGGAAGATGACTGCTCAGTGACCTAAGAAACTTGTAGGAAGATTTGGACGACGTCCAAGGCTTTACCAGTGATCTCCTCTTCTTCTTTTTTTGGATGCCATCGACCAAGGGGTGCTTAGGAATGTGTTAATAATTCCCAGGAGAAGTCGGCCAGGATTACCGAGTCATGACTGATGAAGCTGTCGTCTGGCATTCCTTCCCACTGTTTAATAACGCCTTCCAAAGAGCACTTTATGAAGATGGATAGTTTGTGCTGCTGAGCCCAAGAAATTGGCACTATGTCAATGAAAACAGAGGTTGGCTTATTTTGCATGCCACTCTATTTTTCATTATGCTCCACAATAACTTATTATTAAATGGAAATGAATTTGCCATTAGGGACTAGATACTATTTAATAACTGTTCAGCAACGTTTTATGATTTAATTTTTTTTTTAATCATAACAAGTGCAGCAGCCATGTGAGTAAATGTCATACTGGATTAGATGAGATTGGATTTTCTAGAACACTCTTAAATTTTTCATAGAACTTGGTCATTAATACTCAATATGGTTTGAAGTTGGTTTGCAAAATTCTAACTTTGAATTAGCCATACTAAAAACAGGAAGAGTGAAGTGGACTCTCTCCATAAGTGCTCCTGGGAAATGCATGCTATGGTAATATATAGCCTGAGGCCTAGTATGGTGGGTCACTTCTGTAATCCTAGCTCTCTGGGAGGCTGAGGCGGGTGGATTGCTTGGGCTCAGGACTTTAAGGTCAACCTGAGCAAGAGTGAGACCCCATGTCTACTAAAAATAGAAAAACTAGCTGGGCATAGTGGCAGGTACCTATAATCCCAGCTATGCAGGAGGCTGAGGCAGGAGGAGCACTTGAGCTGAAGTGACTGAGGTTACTGTGCACTATGATGCCATGGCACTCTACCCAGAGTGACAGGGTGAGACTGTCTCAAATACATATATATATATATATATACACATACATACATACATATATATATATATAGGCTGGCATAGGCCCTTCTAGAGGCTTCCTGTAGGGTCTGGGAGGCTTCCCGGATAGCAGCTTCTCCAAAGAGTATGTCAATGTTATTTTGCAGTAACAGATAAATGCTCCAAATTTCAGTAGCTTAAAATGATGAAGATTTGTTCCTGGTTTGCGATATACGTCCATTGCAGGGCTGTATGTCTGTCACAGGTTACCTGGGAGGCCAGGGTGATCAAGCTCCCGCTGTGGAATGGTAGCAATGGGCAAAAAGAGCTCGAGGGAGGGTTTCAACTCAGCAATTAAAAGCTTGACCTGGAACTGGTCCCATGGCCCCAAATAACCACCAGGGGTGGGCAGGGGCCAAGAATGACAATGTCTTATGCGCTCTAAAGGCAGAAGCTGCGTATTTGGTACTCAGTCTTACTGAGCACTAATGCGAGATCAGAATGAGGGTTTTATTACAAATTCAAAGTTCGAGAGCCTCTTGCATTCTGGGAGAGCCTCCTACCTTCCCCATCCTCTCTTCTCCCTGTGCTCACTGGTGTCCCGGCAGCCTTGCCCGCTGGTGGAAGCAGGCCTTGGTCAGAGAACACTCCCACACTCCTACCTCTCCAAGGTCTCCATCAGCCCAGGACTGTGGACGCCATGCGATTGGTAACTTTAATTAATTTCAATTCAGTTATGTCTCACCACCAAGGAGTGAGACAGCCAGGGTGTACACACTCCTGTCCCATTTGTCATTGGTAAGAACTGTCCTCTCAGCAAATTGAAAATTATCAGGGTGTTTATGAACTGTAATTACCATTAGAGCTCAGATGCATGTAGATAACTAATATCCCTTCCTTTACACCTACACAAAGCCAAAGTTGGCTTTGAACTCACACTATTTAACATTTCTTAGCATTTTTTAAACAAAGTGCATCAGGAATGAATTCCCACACTAAGTATTGACTACTTTTCAAACATGGACACCTCATGATACATATGCAACAATTATCTACATGGCTTGGGCATCTGGATGGTGAATCTAAAAGAAATGGTATAAATTAAGGACCCTCTTGATGACCTATTGAGTGCTCTGTGTGATACTTTGCAGGAAGAGCTATCCTCTCTGAACAGTGAAATTTAAGCCTAAATGTTTGGCTTGGTGCCTGTAGCTCAGTGGCTAGGGTGCCAGCCACATATACCAGAGCTGACGGGTTCGAATCTAGCCTAGGCCTTCCTAACAACAATGACAACTACAACCAAAAAATAGCTGGGTATTGTGTCAAGTGCCTGTTGTCCCAGCTACTTAGAAGGCTGAGGCAAGAGAATCGCTTAAGCCCAAGAGTCTGAGGTTGCTATGAGCTGTGTTCCGCTGCACTCTACCAAGGGCGACAGCTTGAGACTCTGTCTCCAAAAAAAAAAAAAAAAAAAAAAGTCTAAATGTTTCCCTGGAGAAAAGAAAGTATTTTGCAAATGGCCTTATTAGATGTTCCCTTGGTGTCTTGTGTTCCTCCAGAAGCACATCCTCAGACAGAATGAGTAAGAGTGACAGACTTGGAAGGGGATCCCAGGAAGCCAGGGAAGGAGTGGGAGAATGAGTGAGGAAGGAGGAAAAAGCCAATATGGGATGCAGGAATGAGGATGCTCCTGGGAGAGCTGCAGTTCAGTCCATAGTAAGTGACCACCAAAGGGTGAGCCAGCCAAGGTGTACACACTCCCAACCTCATTTGCCACTGGTAAGAACTCTTCTCTGTAGGAAGAGATCCTGGGACTCATGAAGAGTTGATCCTCAAATCTACATGGAGAAGTAGGTGTGTGTGCCACAATACAAGTGCTGAGCATGCCAGCCGTGAGAACAACATGAGGGCCGAGTGTGCCAGCCGTGAGGACAATACAAGGGCTGAGCATGCTGGCTGTGAGGACTCTCCTCACAGACCTCCCACTGCAGAGAAGGCCCCAGCTGCCGCTCCCTGAAACCCACGCATTTGCATCAAGACCTCCCTTCCCACAGGGGGCTTCCAACCAGTGACTATCCACAGCAGGACACTAAGGCCAGCCCATTCCTGGAAGATTAGGGGCTCCTCTGACAGAAGGTTATGGCTCGAAGGCTCCCAGGGACCCTGTCCCTCCGCCCTTCGCCTGTGCTCACCTAGAGTGCTTCTCCCAGCCTGGTCTCCTGCTCTCCCTTACTGGGACGTCAGATCTGCTTTGCAGTCTAATGCCTTTCTCGGCCTTCTTCAGATCCCTCCCCAGTTTCTCTTAGGTAACAATTTCCCCTAATAAAATCTTACATGTTTAACTTCATCTTGGTGTAACAGATACAGCAGATGCAGCAGCATAGCAGCACTTCGTACCTAGTATTTGGTGCATGGACCCTAGCTGGATGCATGGAAGCTGTGACGATTAATTTTATATGTCAACATGACTGGACCACGGGGTGCCCAGATGTTTGGTCAAACATTGTTCTTGGTTTGTCTGTGTGTTTTTGCATGAGATTAACATTTAAATCAGTAGACACAGAAATTAGATTGCCCTCACTAATGTGGGTAAAAGGCCGAAAGAGAACAGAAAGGCTAAGAAAGAATTCTTTTAGTTTAACTTTTAGGTTAACTTCAAACTGGGACATCACCATTTTTCCTGCCTTCAAATTCAAACTGAAGTACTAGCTTTTCCTGGGTTTCAAGCCTGTCAACTTGACTTGTCTGCCTCTATAGCCATCTGAGCCAATTCCTTCAGATAAATCTGTGTTTGTGTGTGTATGTGTGTGTAAAGAGAGACTTATTATAATTATACGGTATCATTGTATATTATGTAAAGACATTTATTGTAAGGATATGTATTATGATTTATACATACCACACATATGTTCTGTTTCTCTGGAGAACTCTGACAAATATAGATACGCAGTGGGTGGATAGGTGGGTGGGAGGATGGGTGGGTGGATAGATGAGTTGGTAGATGCATAAATGGATGGGCAGGTAGATGGGCCTTTGGTTAGATGGGAGGATGGATGGATGGGTGGATGGGTGGGGGATGGGGGATGGATAGGTGAGTAGATGAATGAGTAGATGGGTAAATGGGTGGCCGGTGGATGGGGTGTTGGGTAGACGGGAGGATGGATGGCTGGGTGGATGGATGAGCAGGTGGATGTGTGGGTGGGTGGGTAGATGGGGGATATGTAGGAGGGTGGATAAACATGAGGTCATAGAGGGGGAGATGGATCAGTATGGGCAGAGTCATCCAGGAAAGCTTCCCTGTGGAGGATGAACCTGAGCTTGAAGAAGGACAGTTGAAGAGATGGAGGAGAACACTCCAGAATGGGAGGTAGAGGAAGCACACGTGTGGAGGACACAGAGCCAGAGTGCTGAGGAACAGTGACTATCAGTCAGTGTGGTGGGACCTGAGAGCAGCCGGGACAGAGAATGAGATTCTGTGGTTGAGACTGAAGACCAGTCGCTTCCACAGCAAGTGCAATCTTACACCATGCCCCTTACCTCCAGAACACCTTGGGTCATAGACATGAGTTTACTCTTTTCCAGAACCACTCTGAGTGCAATGCCTCATCAAGCGCAGAGGCCTCCTCCTCTGAGAATTCCCTGTGTGACCCTGGGTAACAGGGACTCCTTTATGCTCTGTCTCAGCACCCCCTCCCTCCCAGTTTTGATCATAATTGGCACATATTTGTCTGTGTGCTCATTCCTTGTCTATTTTCCCACTCTTCTGTCAGTTTCTTAAAAACAAGAACCCATGTTATTTACCCCAGCACAGTGTCTGGTTGACTGAATGAAACGTGGCAGTTAGAAACCGCAGACTTAGGGTTATTAGGACCCCAATCTGCTGATTACCAACACCTTGGTGAGACACTTCAGCTTCAGTGTCTTCACCTCTAAAATGAATAATAATGCTTCACAGCATGTTGCGGGAGTAATCAGGGTACTGACTGCAGAGCACCAGGCCAGTGCATGGTAAGCAGTCCACAGATGCTGGCTACTGTTTGTTATTACCCCCTCAAGACTGATTCGTGTCATTTTTCTGCAGGGAGAAAGGGTACTAGAGAAAGAAAGAAAAAGCTGGCACCAGGCTCATAGTTGCACAGGTGAGTTGGTTCTCCCTTCTAGAAACTAGAGCAGGAACCGGCTTCTCAGGGCCTCTGGAGGATGTTCCTTCCAGATCTGGTATCTGCAAAGGGAGGGTGAGAAGCAATTGGCCGATGCCCTCAACAGGCCACCACTCTAGGCAAAAAGGTCACCAACCTCCAAAAGGCCAGCAGGAAAACAACTGGCCACTGCCTGCCCATTCATTCACATATCGATTGATACATATCAGCAAAGACCTAGCACGCCCCCACGGCAAGGGATATGTTGTAAGCAAGGCACTTTATTTTTCACAGGTAAAACAGACAAGGTCCCTGTCTTCGTGGAGCTTTCTACTGGGAGATGTGTAGGTTATTAGTTAAATAATCACACAGACACACAAAAAATTGCAAGGGTGACAAGTGACACAAAGGAGAGGTACATGGTGCCAAAAAGCCGTAATGCCAGGTGTCAACTAGTGAGGGAGGATGGGAAAGCCCCCTGAGGGACAGGTACAAAAGTGCAGGGGAGAGGCAAGATAGCTCCTGGCAGGAACTGGCAGTTCAAAGGCCCAGTGGCAGAAAGAAGCGTGGTGATGAGGAAAAGATGGGGCAGTCACTGTGGCTGCTGGCCATGGCTGAGGGCACAGGCAAGGCTGGGGATAGGCAAGGAACAGGACCGTTCCTACAACATGACTTTTTAGGGCACATAGTATTTTATCTATATGCCATAATTTACTTACCCAATTTCTTAGTATTGGATAGTTATATTATTTTTCAATATTTCTTATATGTAAAGTTGTATTTTAAATTATTATCTAAAAGGGCTTTTAGATAAAGTTGTGTATGTTTCTAATCAATGCCTTGAGATTAATTCCTAATAGGTTAGGCACATGTACATGAAAATTTCAAAGATTTATTGTATTTATTTCTCCAAAAGATTATACAAAATTCACTTCTACTGGGCCAGGCGAGGTGGTGCACACCTGTAATCCCAGCACTCTGGGTGGCCAAGGTGGGTGGATTATTAAGTTCAGGAGTTTGAGAACAGACTGAGGAAGAGCGTGACCCGTCACTACTAAAACTAGAAAAAGTATCCAGACATTGTGACGGGCACTTGTAGTCCCAGCTCTACTAAGGAGGTTGAGGCAAAAAGATCACTCAAGTTCAAGAGCCTGAGGTTACTGTGAGCTGTGAAGCAGGCCAATGGTAACAGAGTGAAACACTGCCTCAAAAAAAAAAAAGAAAATTCACTTCTACCCACAAAGTTCAAGCATGCTTGTTTCTCATTCTGCTTCAAGGATTTGACATTCTGTTAAATAGTGCCTTTATGTTTGAGTTTAAAGATTTTCACCTTCTCTAGCCTGAAATCAGATAAATATGCAGTAATATTTTCTTTTTCCCCTTTCATGGTTTTATCTATATTTTTATCTCAACGTCTCTGGAAACGATTGATATTTGATGGTGTGAACATGGATAAGAACCATGTTTGGCCCTCACTCACTTGAACTACCTCCTCCCCTTGTATCTGTTTCTCGCCTATTGCAGCCTCACTGACTTATTTCTGTGCAAAGTCTCTACCATGTTCATTACTGAGAAGTCAACACACCTGGCAGTGTCGTCTCCTTAATACTCCCCACCCCTATCCTCTATTTGGAAAAAAGTTAAAAAGAGAAAATTATAGAAAGTAAAATAACCCCGCCTAATCACATACTTTTAACAAATGCCAACATTTCGGGCAGCACCTGTGGCTCAAAGGAGTAGGGTGCTGGCCCCATATGCTGGAGGTGGTGGGTTCAAACCCAAAAACAAAAAAAAACAAACAAAAAACAAACAAACAAAAAACACAAATGTCAACATTTTAACATAGTTACTTCAGACATGTTTTTTAGGA
>CAUYPK010010207.1:0-70942 GCA_963574355.1 Loris lydekkerianus
CCTCCCTCCTGTCCTTCCTTCCGTCCTTCCTTCCTTCCTTCCTTCCTTCCTTCCTTCCTTCCTTCCTTCCTCCCTCCCTCCCTCCCTCCCTCCCTTCCTTCCTTTCTTTTTTTTGCAGTTTTTGGCTGGGGCAGGGTTTGAACCCACCACCTCCAGCATATGGGGCCAGCGCCCTATTCCTTTGAGCCCAGGTGAATTTCTTAATCTTGATCTTATCTCACATCAGGGATCCACCACACAAACCGACAGGAGGAGTCTGTTTTCAATTGACTAGCAAATTCTCTGATTCCAGAATTCCACCGTAGGGCTACTCAGGGACCAACTATCTTAAGTTGGATTCTCCAAGGAGCAAACTCTAAGGCAAAGTACTTGTGTGCTTTATTTTGGAGAGGATCCTCGGACACGTTGATAGGGGAATGGGAAAGTGAGAGAATAAAAGCAAAACGAAAGTACAGGTTATCCCCAGCAAGGGCCAAGGGAGCCGGCGCATTTATCCTTCAGTTTCCGTCATTACTTTATGGCTGTTCAGTCTTCCAGGCATTTCTGTCCTCTGCTGGGCCCAGCTTGAGCACCAGGGCAGTCAGAGACGCACTTCAACGCAGAGCAGCAGATGCGGGCACAGCAAGCCACGGGAGCCCCAGGAACCACGGGTGCTGAGAAGCCGCGGGCAAGGCCGCGACGTCTGCCCCTGGGGCTGTTAATTCAGAGCTTAGACCACATCACAAGGGGACGTATTTAGTTGTTCTTCCTCTGGAGTGATTTTATTACCAGGCTTTACCTGGGCTCACCCATAGCATCAGGCTTACATTATTTTTTTTACCATTTTCATTATAGCAGAAGAGAAACTTCTTGCCTGAGAACTTAAAACTGGTCCTCTAATTAAGTCTCATCAGTGCTAACTGGCCAGACTTCAGGCAGATACCGTCTCTGAGACATCCTGTGGAAACACATGGGTGTGATGTACCCCCTGATTTGGCTTGGGCATTGTGCCCAGAGAAGGCATTTGCTACACCCTAAGTGCACAGTGGAAGACTGAGGCAGGGTTGGTTCTTACAAAGCAAAATCTCTGCAAAAGTGCGAGTGGGAACCAGGTAGCAAAAACAACTTGTACTACAGCTTGTTTAATAATCTCTTAACAACATTCTTGGGCCATTTGCTCTGATCTGGGCTCACCTAGGTGAAGTTGTTAGCTACTTAGGTCTCATTTGTAGCATTTGAGATGCTGTATTACTACCAATTATGTCACTTGTTTTGGCATGGGCCGTTTTGCAGTAGACATGTTTTCTGTTATCAGTGAAGGGGTAACATACTCAACATGGATTAGGTGAACAGATGAACCAGTCAGAGCAAGGTCTGTGTGCTTCGGGATATCTGGGGAATTAAAAGGAAATTCACATTTCTCAAGCACCTGCTATTTTCCAGGCTCCATGCCAGGAACTTTGCGTGCACTTTCCCTTCTAATCCTTACAACCACAGGCATTGCCAGAGGTGAAGGCTCACAGGGGTTGAGTAACCATGCCAAGCTCTTTCAGCTGGCACAGGGCGGAGCTTGAGGCCCGATTCTAATACTGTTGGCCCCATGTATACTAGGCATCTTGTGATTTGGAGAGGAAGTTAGTGATAGTAATTTCTCATAAATATGGTGACACTTCCGTTAAGAGACAGTAGCTATCTTTGAGGGAAATCTTCACATGCACGTTCATAGGAATGATCTTAAAACCATCAGATTTAAGGAGAAGCAAATTCTGTTCATTTTTTCCCTCCACTTTTGGCTATTAGGAAAATGCATATTTAGCGCTTTCCAGTCTTACATCAGGATGAAGCTCAACATTTTCTTCTATGAAAGAAGGATGTCAACGTTCCCTCCTAGGTAGCTACTAAGTATTTGAGAGACGCCTTCCCCCAATGCTCCCAGCATGTCTGCTTGCAGGCCCCAGGGCACGTGATGGTCAGTCTCTGATCACAGCACCTGAGCCACCATTGCCATCACCGGCCTGCATGATACTTTGGAAGATAATGTGGGAGGACATGGAATATATATTTTTTAATAGTTCTTACCGTTCATCTTTTCAGTGCACATTTGATGGAAACTGTTAGCTTCGAGGTAGAGCTCCTTTTTGGCTATTTATTTCCTCTTTATCATCTCAATCACAGTATTTCTGGATTAGTAAGGAGACCCCTGAGGGGGCCGTCAGAACTGGGTTCTCATCTCATCTAATGCAAATACCAATAGTATTAATAATAATAGTAAAAAATGGAAATATTAAACATGCTAAGTATTCATTAACTCTACTATTTACAAATAAGCTTTCCTTGCTAATTAGACAAATATTTATTGAGCACCCATTATGTGATAGGTCTCCAGGCAGTTTTCTATTCACTGTAGATATATTAGGGAATAAAACAAGACAAAGATAACTGTCATTGTGGCCTGTGATGTTGTGTGTGTGTGTGTGTGTGTGTGTTTTGAAAGAGGGATGAAGAGAAATACCATAAACAAAATAAGTGAAACCTGGAGAATTTCAGCAGTGAGAGGCTTTATAAGGGAAGATAAAACTGGCAGCAGCTGGGGAGTCCTTGGAGCCATGGAAATGTTGCAATTTAAAATCAGGCGCATAGGAAAGGTGCACAGGTGACTTTGAGCGGAGATTTGAACGAGGCAAAGAAGTGAGGCGGGGAAATCCCTGGAGGAGGAGCTTACCGGGCCTTGTGGAGGCTGCATACTTGGTGCCTTCCACGGACAGCAAGGCGACCACAGTGGCAAGAGCAGGTAAGTGAGGAAGAAATCATTTCTGACTGAGTGAGGGATGTAATCCAGGCCAGATTGGGTAGGGTTTCCAGGGCACTGTCAAGACTTTGATTTTTACTCTCAATGTGATGGGAAACCATTGAAAGATTTGAACTATAGAATTGATGCACTTAAATCTAGGTTTTAAAAGTACCATTTGAACTGTGTGAGAATGAAAAAGAAGCCATTCCCCTAATTGGGGAAGCAGTTAGGAGCCTGTTGGAAGGATCCAGCTGAGAGGTAATCATGTCTCAGCCAGGTGGTCGTGTGGTGGGAGTAAGAAGCATCATTCTTGGCTAAGCATTTTATAGACAGTATCTCATTTAACTAGCTTTAAGGATTTGCTGGAATAATTTCACTGATCTGCATGTCAGTTTCATCATCTTTAAAACAGGAACATAAAATGGGTTTTATTTCTCAATATTGGCTGAAGGACATATAGTTACAGCTCTGGAGAGGAGCACTATACTCATGTTGAATGTGCTAATAAACTGGGGGTTCAGGCAGGATAGAAGACTTACGTGAAAAGCAGGTTCCTTGGGACAAGACAGAGCTAACAGGTAGAGACCTGTGAGAGCCTATGGTCCTTGTGAAACTGAATGTCCCCACGAAAGAGAACAGTTTCAAAAACTGGTTCTAAAAATGAGGCATAGGAAATGGAAACTAAGGAACCATAAGAAAGAGAAAATTGCGTAAGTGTATAATCTCACTGGAGGCCCCAGAGAAGCAATTTATACCCCATTTGGGGATCAAAGCTATAGGAAAAGAAATAAGAGGCTCAATATGCATATTACTCTTATAAAGTACTGCATACTTTCTTGCAGAAAAAATTGGAAGTTGGTTTTTGGAATAAATGAGCACAGTTTGTTCATAACAACACTGGGGGGAAGCAATGTGGACAACAGGAGTCCATGTTTTCCTCAAAGGTTCACACCACCCCACTGTGGAGAAAATTATTAATCTCTAAGAGGAACAGAAACAATTCCAGGGACATCAGAGGGTCCCCACCCCACCCCCCCGCCGGCTCCTCTGCATCTTCGTCCCTCATTCAGAGGGAGGGGCTTCTGTGCACAAGCCCTGCGATTCCAGGTGGGGGCCTGTGCAGTGGAATAAAGGGGGTATCATCAAAGAAGCCTGCCTGTGTCCTCACACGTGCACAGCTGGAGAGTTGGTTGGTCACGCAGAGTGATTTAAGAATATAAACATTTTGTGCACAAATACGATAACAACAAAAGAGAGATTAAATGATTTAATCTATTATCTGGACCAACATCAGGACAAATTGAAAAGACAGAAGAAGGCCAATGTCCAGCTTCTTTGCCCCACTGCCCTGTGATGCACCGTCACCCACCCTCTCGGCTGCCTGAGACCCCGCTAAGCCCGTCTGTGTTAGCATAATTGCTGCTTTGCTGAACTCTCACTTTTCTTTCGAACTTTACCTTTCCCTGTTGGTCCTGACCAGGTCACAGCAATGGCCTGTTGTGCAGACCCGCTCTCCCCGAGCTCTGCTGCCTCTCTTCCTGGAGGCCAGAGCCCGGGCTTTCTCCTGCACCTCCGGCTGCTCCCGGGCTGTTCCTCTACTCACTTCTGCCTTTCTGTTGTTCACATCATCGTCCTGCTATCTTCCTTTTTAGTACTTAGATACTCAGTTTGAAATGCATAGAAGGAAGCCACGGGAGATGTTAAAGAATCATTTGAACCTGTGAGTTAGTAGCTCCCCAGGCGTAGTCTGAACTGGAGAAGAGCATCTATGAGTCAGGGAGACTGCACTGTGAATAAACCACAGGCGTGAGATAGGCCACGCACAGTGGGCTTGGACGAGACATGTGCCTTAGTCCGACCCCAGGGAAGCCCAGTCCTTAAAGTTCAGGTAAGGAACATTCAGCGGGCAGAGGAGACTGAGCAGGCGTAGCATTGGAGGTAGGAGGCAAGCTAGGAAAATAAAGTGTCACAGGAGGTGAAGACAGAATGTAACGGGAGGTAGGGGGACAGTCATTAGCCGGAGTCTAATGGTGAGAGTCTGTGGGATTTAATGACCCTGACATCTCAGGAGACACTATCTGGTGGAGCTGGTGTGGAGGTAGAAGCCAGCTGAGAGGAGCGTGACGGCAGAGTGGGGAATGAAATAGAGGTGCTCAGTATAAACAATTGTTAAAGTTTGTCAGGAGGAAGATGCTGATGGAACAGTAGCTACAGGGAAACGTGGCGCTTAAAAATGTGCAAATTGAGGAACGTGGTTTAACGCAGGCAGGGTTTCATTGAGGGAAGATAAATTGTTCACACAGAATCACAGATGGAAATAAAGAGATGAAAGGATCATGAATGACAGATGTAATGAAGAGAAAAAGGAAATCTTCAAACTTATTATTAATGTGTTTTGAGAGAAAAGGGATGTTTTTGTGGGTCTTAGACATGAAAAGGTGACACTGATAAATTGGTTGTTGAAAACATAAGAGCAAGAACAGGTAATTCCACCCAAATTAGATGGTAGAGCTCGACACAGAAAAGAGATGGTTTAATAACGAGAGGAAGATTTCTCAGAAGGGAGGCAGGGATGGGAATCCAGAGAGGGGATTGTTGTAGCTGGAGGGATGAAGGAGTGAGGGAAATGATGGGCAGCACGTCTTCCATATAGGTTTCCTGGTGGGAAGTTGAATTTCTATAAAATGGCATTTATATATTTTTAGGTGAACTAAGATGAATGAAAGGAGATTCTTTAGAGCAGTGTTTTTCAACCTTTTTTAATCTCATGGCACACTTGAACTTATAGTTAAGCTTCCACAGCACACATAAATTATGTTGGTCAGAAAAAAAAAGAGTAAAATAGAATATACACTTACTGTGCTTTGAACTTCTTTCAAAAATAATTTGATTCATGATCTTTAAAATTTTTCTTGGCACCCCTAAGTTCCTCTCCTGCACACGTTTGAAGATCACTGCTCTGGAGCATGGCTGCTGCATTGGAATCCTGCCTCTGTCCTTCACTGAACTTGGGCTTCTTCTTTTTTGCCTCAGTTTATCTATAAAATATAATTGATGATAATATTTGTCTCATGCATTAGGTGAGTTATTATAAGCAAAACACTTTGAAACTTCTCTACCAAGAAAGCTCTATCGCATGTTAGCTATCATTATTTTTTCATTACTATTATTATTACATAAATGTAGTGACAAGTGTGAGGCTGTTGATGGACTGTGATACAATGGGAAGAAGTAAGGTTTGTGACAGTCACTGTGATGTGAGAGACTTCAGAGTGACAGGAGAAACACAGCTGTCGTGAAGAATGAGGGGTCAGTGATCACAAATCTCTAAGACAAATTTCTCCACCAGTGCTTAGCGGTTTTAAGTGCAGCTATGGAAAAGACAAGGCAATTGGATTCATCCAAGCTGATGCAAGGGTTGTTTCCAATGATGTTTGGTTTTTATGGTCCTAGAGAAGATTAAGGTGGCAAAATAGTTAAGTGTATTGATAAACGGTGGGAGTGAAGTATTATGGGATTGCAAGTGAACACATCTGAGTGCTGCTAGATAGGGAGATGGTTGAGGTGCCAATGGATGAAGGATTAGTTGGGGTTGAAGATCAGATAGAGGAAAAAGTTGAAAAACACAAGTCTGTGGTCAGAGAAGGAATTGGCCTTAGTCCTGCTGGAGGTAGAGCCATTTGGGGATGCTTCCAAGGCCCATGTGACTGAAGGAAAGAGTTAGTGAGGGTATCAGGAGATGAAGAATTCTCTCAGTTAAAATCCTCCAAATCAACTTGAGCAAAGCATGCAACAAATAAAATATATTGGAGCCACACACACACACACACACACGTGGTGTCAAAAAATGTATATACATTTTAAGAAATCTTATTGGAAGTAAAATTGATTATTTCCCAAAACTGTATGAATTGCAGATACAATGGCTGTGCGTCATGCTTCCTGTTATACTTCAGTACCTTTAATTCAGCTTTGAGAAGCAATCCATAAATAACATCTGTAAAATGTGGACAGAGTTTTCGGGTACTCTCTGTTTATATGTGGAACCACGTCAGGGCAGGGTGGCTCTAAGCTGTCTATAAAAGTGAATCCAGAACTCTCACATCAAGTGATGTTCTGTGTTTTCCTGCCTCCTGCCTGCGAATGCATATCTGCTTCAGTATCCATGGTCAGCATGCTGGACTTCATTGTGTGGTTGGCACATCAAGGAGGACACTTAACACCTCCAGAGACTAAATATCTTTCTGTTCAATTGACTCATAGTCTTGGGAGGGAAGATGTGATTGACACAGCTTGGGTCGAGTATCTTCCTTGGTTTAATCAAGTGTGCCAGAGGAATAAGTCAACATCTTCCTGCCAGGACTTCCAGGGGTCAGATTCTT
Source organism: Loris lydekkerianus (assembly GCA_963574355.1). Classification (NCBI taxonomy): domain Eukaryota; kingdom Metazoa; phylum Chordata; class Mammalia; order Primates; family Lorisidae; genus Loris; species Loris lydekkerianus. The sequence goes on from CAUYPK010010207.1 coordinate 7,153, forward strand.
GCACAGAAGGTCAGTTCTCAGAGAAAGGGGATCGAGACATCCAGGAGATGTCTGTGAAGGTGTTCGTCAAAAGCCTTTGGGGAACTGAGATGCCAGGATGTTGGAGGCAGTATTCAATTTAACCCACGATCATGGCAGGTTTTAAGGAGATAGACTGTGAGCTTGGTGTCCAAATTGTCATGGGCAGAGTGGTGTTATCCAGAAAAGTACTGTGGAGGTTCATGTAACATGAACCCATTCAGTCACTCATTTTAAAAATTGCATTATTATTTTTGTAAGGCTGAGCTTCCCTATGTTTCCCAGGCTGGAGTACAGTGGCTATTCACTGGCACAATCACAGCACACTGTAACCTTGATCTTCTGGCCTTCCTTCCACTTCAGCCTCCTGAGTAGCTGGGACTACAGGCTCATGCCCCAGTACTTGGAAAGCATTCATTCATTTTTAATCAGTAAATATTTATTCAGCATAGGTATTGTGACAGGCATTGATGACAGAAGACCAGTACCGCGAACTGCTAAGGACCAAGAATCACGTAGGCAGTGATCTCCACTCCACCATTTATTGCATGTGTGGCATTGAGGAAGTCATCTAGCTCTCATTTCCTGAGATGGTTTTGCCTTTTGAAAAATAGAGAAAATAATCCCTCTAAATTAAATCTCTGACATTTAAGAATTAAAAGCTACAATACTGGTCAGGGTACTTACCTTAGAAGCAGGTATAGGAAGAGCCCCAAACATGGCAAAAAGCTAATAAATAAATAGATTGCTCGAGGATGACAGGCCAGAAGAGCAAAGTGAAAATTCCCCTAGTTCTGTGCACAGATCTTTGGGGCGTGGAGGTGAGACTGACTTAGGGAAGGAGAAGACTCCAGGAAAGCATCCAGCAGATGCTGGGGCTGGGTTGAATTTTGACAGAGGCATTGGAGTTCACCTCACAAACAGAAAAAGTACATTCAAAGGTGCGAGGCATGAAACCATATGCCTCATTTCCCAGAGCTCTAAGTGGTGGCGGGGGACTTTGGAACAGCCTTATTTGTTTGGGTGATGGGGCAGGAGAGAAGGCTGGGTGTCACAGGCTGTCAGTAGCCTCACAACTTAAAATGGTGTTTAAATGTTATTATAAAAATTAGAACCCTACAGAACTACATGAGAACCGTTGACAGAGGCAACATTAGCCCCATTACTAAACATGGGATGGCAGGACGAGGAGGACCGGGGAAAGGCAGGCTTAGAACAACTTGGCCTTGTCACTGTATCAGGCACATATGATCACGAGGCATTAGACAGCAAAGCACTTTCTGCTGAATCTAGAGAGTTGGGTCCCAACAGCTTAAGTGTTAGACCCAGGCCGTGGTTTGATGATAAAATACATCCACTGTGTGAGTCAACTGTCCCTATAATCTTAGTGATGGGGGTGGTAATGGGGGTGTGTAGGAAAGGAGCTTAGGTCTGTGACATGCAGACCCCAAATCCATGTCCCTTCCACCTATAGCTAACCCTTTCACAAGGGAGGAGTTTCCAGGGCTTACCCGTGGGAGCCCCCGTGGAGTGGGCAGCACTGGGAGCACAGCTGAGTGAGCTGATTGTGTCAGGGTCATCATCATGAGGGAGCCCAAACCGCCCAAGCAGAGGGAGGGAACAGAGGTGCCACTATTCCACAAATTCTTGCCAATGAATATTAGACCCCATTCAAAGTATTTCAGAAATATTTCAAAGGAAAATACATAAAAACCTTAAGAGATTTCTTCTGCATAAAAAGTAATTCTTAAAGGCTAAAATTTTGGTACAGTATAGACTTTACAGTGGCAGACAGAAGACAGGTGGATCTTATTGTAAGCAATAAATGTGATTGGGGAAAGACAAAGATTCATTTTATTTTTTTATTAAATCATAGCTGTGTACATTAATGCATTTATGGGGTACAATGTGCTATATACCATTTGAAAAATGACAAACTGGTTAACATAGCCTTCACTGCGCTTTCTTAATTATTGTGTTAAGACGTTTATACTCTACACTTAATAGATTTGACATGTACCCTTGTAAAATGCACCATAGGTGTGGGCTTACCAATTATCCTCCTTCCACTCATCCTCCTCTTCTCTCTCCCTTCCTCTGCCCCTCCTCTTCCTCTTTCATCTTGGGCTGTAGTTGACTTATAGCTTTCATGTGGAAGTGCAGGTGATTATATATTGGTTTCATAGTAGGGCTGAGTACATTGGATACTTTTTCTTCCATTCTTGAGATACTTTACTAAGAATAGGTTCCAGCTCCATCCATGTAAACATGAAAGAGGTAAACTCTCCATCTTTCTTTAAGGCTGCATAATATTCCATGGTATACATATACCACAATTTATTAATCCATTCATGGTCAATGGGCACTTGGGCTTCTTCCATGACTTAGCAATTATGAATTGGGCTGCAATAAACATTCTGATACAAATATCTTTTTTATAATGTGATTTTTGGTCTTCTGGATACATACCTAGTAGAAGAATTACAGGACTGAATAGCAGATTTATTTTTAGATCCTTAAGTGATCTCCACAATCTTTCCAAAAGGAACGTATTAGTTTGCATCCCCATCAGCAGTGTAGAAGTGTGCCCTTTTCTTCACATCCATGCCAACATCTATAGTTTTAGAATTTTGTTATGTGCACTACTCTTGCTGGCAGTGGTTCTCAACCTTCCTAATGCCGCAACCCTTTAATCCAGTTTCCTCAGGTTGTGGTGACCCCCAACCATAAAATTATTTTTGTTGCTACTTCATAAGTGTAATTTTGCTACTGTTATCAATTGTGATGTAAATATCTGATATGAAGGATGTATTTAGGCGACCCCTGTGAAAGGGTCATTCTACCCCCAAAGGAATCGCAACCCCTAGGTTGAGAACTGCTGCTTACTGGAGGGAGTTAGATGATATCTTAAAGTAGTTTTGATTTGCATTTCTCTGATGATTAAGGATGATGAGCATTTTTTCATGTGTCTGTAGGCCATGACCCTGTCTTCTTCAGAGAAGTTTCTATTCAAATCTCTTACACACAATTAGAGGGATCACTAGTTCTTTTCTTATTAATACATTTGAGTTCTCTGTGGATTCTGGTTAACAAAACTTTGTCAGAGTCATAACCTGCAAATATCTTCTCCCATTCTGAGGGCTGTCTGCTTGCTTTATTTATTGTGTTCTTGGCTGTGCAGAAGCTTTTTAGTTTGATCAGATACCAGTAATGTATTTTTTGTGTTCCTTCAATTGCCTGGGGGGGTCCTCCTCATAAAGTACTATCCCAGGCAAATTTTAAGAGTTTCCCCTGCACTCTCTTCAAGTAGCTTTATGGTTTGTGTCTTTTTCTATACCTGGAAAACCCCAGGGACTTGACTACAAAACTCTTAGAAGTAATCAAAGAATACAGCAGCATCTCAGGATACAAAATAAATACTCACAAATCAGTAGCTTTTATATATACCAATAATAGTCAAGCTGAAAAATCAGTCAAGGACTCTATTCCTTTTACAGTAGTGCCAAAGAAGATGAAATATTTGGAAATTTACCTAATAAAGGACATGAAAGATCTCTACAAGGAGAACTATGAAACTCTGAGAAAAGAAATAGCTGAAGATGTTAACAAATGGAAAAACATATCATGCTCATGACTGGGAAGAATCAACATTGTTAAAATGTCCATAATACCCAAGGCAATATACAAATTTAATGCAGTCCTTATTAAAGCACCACTGTCATACTTTAAAGACCTGGACAAAATAATACTTTGTTTTATATGAAATCAGAAAAAAACTTAAATAGCCAAGACATTACTCAGAAATAAAAACAAATCAGGAGGAATTAGACTACCAGATCTCAGACTATACTATAAATCTATAGTGATCAAAACAGCATGGTATTGGCATAAAAATAGAGAGGTAGATGTATGGAAAAGTATAGAGAACCAAGAGAAGAACCCAGCTATGTATTATAATTTGATCTTTGATAAGCCTATCAAAAACGTTTAGTGGGGGAAAGACTCCCTATTTAACAAATGGTGCTAGGTGAACTGGCTGGTTAACCTGTAGAAGACTGAAACTGGACCCAAACCTTTCACCATTAACAAAAGTTGACTCCAAATGGATAAAAGACTAGAAATCCATTTTAGCACAGAGTATACTGCATAAGAACTAATTCTTCATAGGAAACCATAGTTTCACTCATACTTTTCTCAAAACAAAACATTCCACATGTAAGTGAGATTGTGCAGTTTATCACATTGTACCCCTCACATATATATAAGTATTGTCAAAAGTAAAATCTAGAAAAGTGAAAAAGACACCAAAAACAATTGCTTCATTAAGTTGTCTTTCTAGGGTCAGCCTACATCTTGCAGCCACAAAGACGGTAGACATGGTAAAACATATTGTGTCTTAGAAGCTTTGAGACTTACAGGCTGATGATTTTCTCTCTCCCCTTTTCTATGGTCTTTCTTTCCCTCTATACCTCTGAGATTTTGTCTTGACTCAAAACCAGGACTTTGTTTTTAATTTTTATTTTTAGTGTTCTTTACCTGATTGCACTCAGTTAGGTCACATTCTGTACAAACCTTCAAAGAGAAGAAGGGGCACTTAGAACTTAATCTTTAAAGTGCTGATTACCAGTTCCTTGATTTATTTCAGGGGGCCCTAAAAAGACCTAAGTACAGAGAAATGTTTGGAATTAATTTCCCTCCCTCCCTCCCTCCCTCTCTTCCTTTCTTCCTCAGTCCTCCTCCTCTCCCTGCCTCCTGAATCCTCTGAAAGTACACCCAGATTTGAAAGTGATGATTACAGATTTTTTAAGCTATTTATCTCATAGTTTTTATTTATGAAACCTACTTTAGTTTTGTCCCCAAAGGATTGTGACTTGGGGAAAATCTTTTCTTATTTTTTCACATGCCAGAGATTTTTTTTTTTTTTTTTAAAGAGATTAAGACGTTCTTTTTCTTTCATTTTTGATTCATCCTGTGTGGTCACGTCTTCCTTGCCTCCTTGTCTCCCCTTTATGGCCTCTGGATCCCCCCACATCATATCTGGAACAAGATTATTACATCAAGTGATCTCTTTTTATGAAGTTTTCTCATCAGCGGCTTCAGTGTAACTCGGGTGTGCAGAGATGTGATTTACTACCATGCAGGACAGAAAGATTTAATGTATTCACACATCTGGAAGAGCAAGATGAATGAAAAATGCCTGGAAATAAGAATGGTGGGTTCCCTCACTAACCCCTGCTAGAGTGGGAAGTTGGCTGCTGAGGCAGATGAATGGAGCTCACTTAGTGAGATGCACAGTGCTTGGAATTCAGGTAGGATGTCACTGTGCTCGCTGCTGGATGTGAGCACTGAATAAAATGCCTTGTTCTGTATGGAAAGGGTCGACTCGTCACCCTTCTCATAAGTGCTGTGTACAGAATTGAGCAGAGGGAACGCTGAGTGGGGCTGCAGGGGGAGGACAGCGATGACATGCTTTCTGAATCAGGAGATGGTGAAGCAGGGTGAGAACCAGGGAGCCATGTGTGTGAATAGGGAGATGTGTGAGGTCTGACAATTACGTTCACAAGCTCATCCTAAAAGACGCGCTACACACCTCATTGCCGCAGTCACTAGATGGCCAAGGGGAACACGTCAGAGGTCACTGCAGCTATATTCAGCAGTCAATTAGCTAGCACTTTTTCTAGGATGAGTTCATGAACTCAACTGTTAGACCTTCATCCTATGACCCCTCTGATGGCCATTCCAGAAAAAGAGTGACAGAACTTCTCTGAAGAGTGGTGTCAGTGCACAGCTCCCAAGGGAAGGACCTTGGAGGTGACTGTGGTGATATTGAGTAAAGAGGTTTGCAAAACTTTTCTAGGAGGAGTTTATGAACTAATTGTCCAATCTCGTCTGTCCTCATGCTTCAATATTTGATTTTTTTCCCTTGAAAACTAACCTATGGAACTTAAATGAGAATTGACCATTTTTTAAATAAAATATTTTTGACCACAGGGCACTCCCTTATGATTTTGTCTTAAACCTGTTGTTATTTTGCAAAACATAAGCTCCAATGTCAGTGATATTTTATGTTTTGAGGAAAGTTCTACACCTGGTCCTACAAAATGAGCACCTTCCTTTCTGGCTGGGGTTCTGGACTGTGGGACTACTTTTGGGAAATTCTGTATTGTGTTTTAGGATTTTTTGAGTCAAAACTTGAGCTTTTTATTGTTGTTCTAGAATAATCCTCTCAATTTTCTTAAGACTCTCTCAAAACATAGTTTATGTATCAACTGCATCAGTCACTATGCTGCTTTAGAATACGTGTGTGTGTGCACATACACTAATATTTCTGAGAACTACTCCTGACCTGTGCGTTAGAATTACTAAAAACTAAAGATCAGGAACCTACCTTATTACAAACACTGAAGGGAATTTTATGTAAACTAAAGTCTAGATCTATTCATATAAAAAGATGAAGGAAAAATTGATAAAGAGCACGTAAATTCCCACCACTTTTCTGTGTGTCCTCTGTATCTGAGTTTATCTGGTCCTCATGTCACACTATTAGTCAGTCATTATGATTTCACAGGCGACAAACTGCGAAATGAGTTAGGTACAAAACAAGGTTTTATCTGGTCTAGTTTCAAAGCCCGGCTTCTTTCCTTTAGGGCACGCTGACCCCTTCACCCTGAAGGTGGACTGTGTCCCTGGGACTCTCCTCAGCTGCCTTGCCCTGTCAGCCAAGATAAACAGACACTCTTGTGGAATGGTCTACTCTGAAGTCACAGCATCTCTTCAGCGGCATCACCCACTGTCCCATCTCACTCCTTTATAGGTAGTTCAAACTCAAAACAAGCTCGGATGATGGTACATTAGTGTTTATTATGTGCCTTGTTCTGCCAGTCCATCCACAGGCTGCTCAGAGCCGTCACAGCAAACACCTCGCAAGGCATTGACCTACTGCTCCGGGAGCGTCTCAGTTCGTGGGATTTGACCCAGGAGCTTTGCGTCTCAGATCACTGAGCCCTGTGATGACCACTGTTCCTCTCTCTGGTCAGCCTGGTTTATGCGCTCAGGTACTGTCCTCTGACAAGAGAGTTGTTACTCATACAGCACACGTACACATCAGTTACAGTTGGCTAAATGTGACATTTGAGTTCTGGCTTTTAAATTTTGGTTACCAACCTCTTGGTCAGACCATAATTCCCTTTTAGAAAATTATTTGGGAAATTATATTTGAGCACTGTTCTTTTGACTTACGTGCTGTGCTGAGCAGCAGTGTCACTCTGAGGGTTCACCAGCAAGAAGGCAAAGAGACTGAGGGAGGCGTGCCCTGGGTGCCGACTTCATCATCTACCAGCTTAGTCACATTGCAGGTTGCGAACTTCTCACCTACCGTTCAATCCTTTCCTCCTTTCCTGTGTCTTCCCATTATTAATGTCACTGAATCCTGGGCAACCGCAAACTTGTAAAACAGAAAGGGATCCTAATTTCCGAGCACTGCTCAGGTGTATCCTCTCCTCTCCAGCCGGTCCATCTTGGTGAGACCCCTCCTCTCCAGCCGGTCCATCTTGGTGAGACCCTCATGGTTTTCTACCTTACTCTTGCCTTTCAACTGGTTTTACTTCAGGCTTCTCATCTTCAATTACCATACGTGGTTTTCCAAAGACAAACTTGCCCTTTTGACCCCCTGCTTAAAATCATTTAATGATTTCCCTGCCTGTGCTCCGCCCACCTGCCTCTCCCTCTACTACCACTGTCCTCAACTGCTTTCACCCGTCAATCTCAAGCCCAGCCTCATCCCAGACGTTTTGCTGTACTGAAACGAGTGTGGTGTCCTGAAACCTGGTCTTGTCAATGCTTCAGACGTGCAAGTGCTTCTCAGGTCAGCCCAGCCCCCCGAGCGTGGCCTCTGTGTATAGCAGGTCCAGCCCCTGCCCCGCAGTGCCCTCACCTCATGCTGTGGAGCTGTCTGTGCTCCAGCAACACTGGACTTCTTCCAGTGTCTCCTCCTCACCATGTCTGTTCACCACGTGGCCTTTGCACATGCTATTTTCATCATCAGTAAAGACTTTCTGTATCTACTAACAGAGTTAAATCTTACTACTCTTAGAAAATCTTTTATCATCACAGGGTGACCAGAAGGTCCTCTGGTGGGGGAGGTGAGCAGAGACCTAGATAAGCCGTGTCCAACATGCAGTCCGTGGGCCACATTCTGATTTTGTGAGAACATTTTTGGCCTGTCTGTGGTGTTGGATATCATGAAAAGCATGTATGGATCTTTCTTTTGCTAATCAGCTTTTGTTAGTATTTGGAATTTAAAATTTTGCCCAAGACAAGTCTTCCCCCAAGGTGGGAAAGAAAAAAAAAAATTAAAAGACAGCACCTCTGGCCTGCAGCCTCTGAGTGTTGAATCTTCTCAGCCAGCTCAGCGGTGGCCCAGTCAGTCCCGTCAGCAGGCTCCTGAACTCAGGGCTTCCCTGAAATTTCTGGCTTTGGAGTTAGCCCTACAATCTTGGATGTGGCCAGCAGGCCTGCACATGCACATCTACAGCTGCATCTTTAGGCCCTCAGGACACTCGTCCTTATCGAGTTTATTCTCATTCTTTCTTGAGAAAGACCAAGTATAAATACAGCATGTGAACACATGAATTGATACTTGTAACTATGTAATTATAGTAATATGTCTGTAATTACATATGTGTGAAAAGGTGAATCTATCAGGACACATACTGATACAGTGAATACTCACATACATGCGTGCATACACACACACACACTATTCCACAATTCCACTAAGCCTGAGAAGTGGGCCAGTTAAAGAGACTTGTTAAAAGAAAATACATTCATTCTTCACTAATCCCCCTTATTCTCCTGCTGCTGCCTCTGCCATGTGTCAAGCGCTGTGATAAATAGTTCATATACGTTGTCTCATGTGACCACCCTCTGATTAGCTCTGCTTTACACGTGAGATTGTGCAGAGACAGGGTTAAATGACTCCCTCAAGGTCACATAGTTGTCGCAGGCCCAGGTACAAATCCAGGTTAGAGAACTCAGGAGCCACTTTAACCCCCTGCATCTTGCTCAGCTGAGCTGTCTGACCAGCAGTAGCAGCAACTGTGAGTCGTTTAGAAATTCAGCGGCTCAGTTCTTCTCCAGACCTGCTGAAATGGAACCACAAAATTAACGAGATGGTCAGGCGATTCAGACCCACTTTATGGTCTGAGAAGTACTGTGACAGCCATGTGACCTTTTAATTTCATAGGGAGGTCAACTTTCTATTTTTCTTTCTTCTCTGAAAAAGAATATTTTCTTACTCTGATAATATATATTTCCTGGCATTTATAGTGATAAGTGCAGGAAAAATAGGCCCATATCTTCTCTTTGGACAATTTGAAGTTTGTAATCTTTAGTTACTGTTCATATTAATCTCTAAATGTCAATGTACCTGAGATCACACTTCATCTGCTAACTGCAGAATTTCCTAGGCAACAAATATTTGGGATATGTTTTCTGAGTGAGAATATGGGCAAATCAATGGCTAAATTGTTTTTTAACTAAAATGTTTGGTATAAAAACAGGATTAAGCTACAAGAATTCTTGTATTAGCTTGAAGTTATTGTTTAGCTGAAAGAAAATATTATTTTTGTTTGGTATTATATTTGGGTCTGAAAGGCTTTTTCATAAAGAGAAAATAAATAGGAGGCAGAGTTTATGGGATTGTTGAGCATGAGGAAGGCAGGGAGCACTGGCTACTCGGCTGAGATGTATGATAACATCTGGGGAAGAGGAGCCTCCCAGCCGGCGTCATGGCAGTGACAGTAAAAGGATGCTTCCTGGTGTCCGGTGCTTTCTGCACAGTCAGAGCTGATTTTGTTCATCTCTGTTGTTTCTCGGCCTCAGCAGGGGCCTTCACTTGCTATTTCCTGTGTTTGCTTGTGTCCCAATCAAGGCACCTTTGTAATGGTGACAGTCCTCTCAGCAGCTTACTGAGGATCATTTGTGCTGGTTTGGGGCCACGGCCTCATCCATAAGGTTTGGGAAGGCTGAGCGGGGCTTGAGTTTTGCTGTGTCCTGTGGAGTCATCTCAGGCTATTTAGTTAACCTCTCTGAACCTTTCTTTTTACATAGAAAATAGGAATAACAATGACTCTCTCACAAGGTTATCGTAAATCTTAAATGAAGACACGTACAAAGCCCTCAGCATGATGTCCGGCACATGCTTAGCATAGGCTGAGCATCCCTAACTTGACAAGTCAGCATGGACATGGCACCACAATTGGAAAATTCCATAACTGACCTCACGGTATAGTAAACACAGTCAAAACTTTGTTTCATGAACAACCTTATTTTTAAAATATTGCATAAAATTACACTTGGGCTATACATATAAGGTGCATATGTAGCACAAATGGAGTTTGTGTTTAGACTTGAGTCTCATCCCCAAGATGTTCCATTACGTACATGCAAATATCCCAACCTCCCCCCAGAAAAATCCCAAATCTGAAACATGCTGGTACCAAGCATTTGGGAAAAGGGATTCTCAACCTGTATTCAAATTCAAATTACTTCACCACAAGAAGTTTACCTCCTATTTTGCTAGCTATGAAAGAAAAAGTTGTTTATAATTTATTTCATGTTGAGTGTGGATGGTGTGTGTGTGTGTATATCAGTACTGGCATGGGCTGGAAGCCTGCCCAGGGCCTGGTCTGGGCACTGGACACCTCTCAGTGTCCACAGCACTGACTGTGCTCATAGGAGGACTCTGTCTCCACGCCCCGTTCTGGAGAGGAGGCAGAGGGATCTATCTACGGCACAGAGGGATCTATCTACGGCACAGAGGGATCTACCTACGGCACAGAGGGATCTACCTACGGCACAGAGGGATCTACCTACGGCACAGAGGGATCTATCTACGGCACAGAGGGATCTATCTACGGCACAGAGGGATCTATCTACGGCACAGATTTTCAGTGGATGGGGCTGCTTTTGCTTCTGGATCCTGATAAAGCCATGGGCAGTGTTGTCAGGGCAGGCAATAAGAAAGTATTAATTGCTTCACTATTCTATCAAGGAGACCTTTGAAAATGTTACCAGGTAGCGTAAAAGGCTAAATTAAAAATATATTTGAAAATTTGCCACCTACCCTCTATAGTAGCAGGTTTGGTATTAGGTAATAAGTCGCTGTGGAGGAAGGAGGGGATGAAAGAGTAATTTCCAGAAATGGGGTCTCAGTGAACAGGGACATGGCCTTGGCTGAGCCTCCAGCCCTCACAGGCAGGCCACAGGTGGCATGGTGGGTGGCAGCTTCTGGGAGGCAGTTTTCTTCAGCGCATGGAAGGATTAGGAACTCCTCCAGGAACAGAAAGCACACCCTGAACAATCACACATATCTCTAACAGCAGAACTTTCTGAATCTAAAGTTTACTAAGATAAGAATACATTTATCTACAATTTCTGCCCACTCCCACTGTCCCCTCCCCCTGAAGGCCATTTGACAAAATAGAAGGAAATTTGGGAAGTCTTCTGTGTGTACCTTGCTTTGATTGTTGTACCCATCACAGACCTGCCCCCACCCCACACTTCCACTGCTGGTATAATTAGAGTTGTCCTAAGCTCTATTTGCCTCTAGAAAAGAAAATGGGAAGACTCTAACAACCGCCAAACACCTTGCTGACGGAGGGTTACCCTGCAGTGTGAATGAGTTTAGCGGTGCAAGCTCAGCTTTCTAAAGTCTAGCCTTTCATCTTTCGTTGTGGAATAAAATTGTCTTGCTTCTTTTAAAGAGAAAGCAAGATTGAGCAAGTGGATAATTTTTCCCCTAGCATTTAGATGGGGGTGTCTTCCACATGGGAATAACATGCCCAGTGAATTCTTACTCCACCCAGGGGCTCCCTCACCTTGGGGCTGGGCTGGGGTTCTCGGCCTGGACGTTCTGCAGGGGCGACACTGGGCCCTGAAGATGCTCCTCCGCCCTCCTTTTCTTCCCTCTCTCTCACCTTTTCCCTTTGCTTTATTTCTTCTTCACCCACTCTTTCCACATGACTTTTACTTGCCACTGTGTAAAATAAAATCTAAACACTGTTTTAGATATCAGATACCATTTTAGCTAATTTTAATGTAATTATGCTGCCTTTCTGATGAACTATTTCCAAGTGTCTATATATTGAAAAACCATATTTTACTGCCATTTGTTAAGTCATAGCTATGTGCCAAAAACTTATGTACTTTACGCACCTGTCCTCACTTAATGAAGTTTTATCATCTGTCTCATTTTTGTTGAGGAAACCAAAGGGCAGGTAGGGTAAGAAAGTTACCAGGCAAATGGAATCCGATGATGAAGAGGCAAATTTAGTCCTATTTGAGCCTTGATAAATAATTTAGTGAGAGAGACAGAAACTCAACAAGAATCCTCAATATGCCATGATTGGTTCTTTGCTAGAAAAGCACATTCAGGGAAGGGCCAGATGTCCAAGACTTGGGTGAGGTTGGGTGGATGTTTTTGTAAAGAACAATGTCTGGGCTGAAGCCTGGGATAATAGTGGTTAGGCAACAATGGCAGAGTAGAGCAGGTGGAGGTCACAGAAAGTCAGGCTTTGTAGGAAGCGAACGAAGTTTCTTATGGCTGGTGTGTGAGATTCAAGACGGGATGATTATGAGCCAGTGATAAATTGCATTATATAGCAAAGGTAACGAAAAAGCAAAGGTTTTAACTGTAGAGAATGACACGATTAAATCTTTTTTTTTTTTTCCAGTTTTGGGCCAGGGCCGGGTTTGAACCACCACCTCCGGTATATGGGGCCAGCACCCTACTCTTTTGAGCCACAGGCGCCACCTTAAATTTGTCTTTTTTTAAAATTGTTTTTATCGCTTTAGGGAGTATGCATGCAGTTTGGTTACATGGATATACTGCCTAGCAGTGAAGCCTGGGCCATTTGTGTGACCACCAGCTCATTAGTCTAAACCAACTACACAAGTCCTCATCCCACACGCTTCCCCCATCTCTAATGTCCACTGTGTCCTCTATGTCTGTGTGTACACATTGTTTAGCCCCCACTTGTAGACGAGAACATTCCTTAGTTTCTGAGTTACTTCAGTCAAGACAATGGCCTCTAGCTCCATCCAGGTTGCTGCACAATGCGTAATTTCTTCCTTTTTTTACAGCTGAGGAAGGTTCCATGAAGATATAACCCCCATTTTCTTTATCCAGTCATTGGTTGATGGGCACACTGGTTGATTCCGTATCGAGGCTGCTGCGAACAGTGCTGTGCTAAACACACGGGTGTAGGAAGGACCAGTCTGACGGCTCCGGGGAGAACAGGGATGGAAGGAGGTCAGAGATGGTCCTGGCTGGGAATCTGTGTGAGAGAGGATGGTGGCTGAACTTGGTTAAAATTCAGGGCACAGAGAAATGAAGAGACTTAAGAGGTATTTTTTAGGTAACTGGATTAAGGGACTGGATTCCTAACCTGGGGGACAGTATAATCTGTTTTTTTAAGAGTGTGTGCTCTGGGGACAGAGTATGTGGGATTAACATCTACCTCCACTGCTTACCTTCTGGGTGGCCATGGTAAGGTATTCAACTGTTACATGCATCCATTTCCTAACCTGCAAAATGCATCCTGGCGAAGGTCACCTAAGCTCAGACCTATAAAGCTTAGCCACAGTGAGCCCTCAGCACAGATTACTTATTACTTTTGCTGCTACTATCCAGCTTTCTGACATAAAAAGCCCATTCATTCAGTGAATTCATATTCAGCGCCAAGTACGTCCCTGTGGTTCATTCACTCTTAGGGCTTTAATTTTCTCATCTGCAAAATGATTGCCTTGGAGAAGTTCTCTGGGTCGCTTCCAGCTGGAATTTGGTTAGACTAATATTCATCAGCCCTGGGACTACTGTGCTGATTAAGTTGCAGTTAAGGGAAAAGGGACTCATTTCACTAACCAGGCCTCTGCTCTGCGTGCCATTCGTCAATCCTTCTCTGCAGTGGGAAGCAGGGAGGAGGAACGTAATTGATTCCACAATTCTGAGCGACTCCCTATTAAACCACAGAACAGGGGGTTTACTCCAGAGCATTTAATGACTTAGCAAGAACGTGCCACAAGGATAACCAGGTTTACCTGGACTGACATCGAGTTGACATTCCCAGATGTTATTAGGGCTACTTTAAACAAAGCAGTGTGGGTGAAGGACAGAAAGAGAAACAAAACCAGTCACTGCTTTGGTTCCAGCGTCTCCTGGGAGGAATCAGAGGCCCAGGCTGACTGGTGGGAAACTTCAGAGAGTTAAAGGTGTTTAAATGGATTTCCCGCTGAGTTGAATAATGTCACCTACAGCTGCCTCTTGCACTCCAAAGGTTGAGAAAAGGATGATTAAAAAGTAAAACCTTTACAACAAGAATGTAGCGTTAGCTCTTGTCCGTCCGGGAGCACCTGCCCTCTACTGTATTTCACTGCTTCACTTTCCAGTTTGCTTATAGCCCATCTATCAACCCTGCAAGTAGGCTGAGAGTATCACACTTAATTTCCAGAAGGTTCACGGAGTTCACGTAATTTACCAGGCCCACACAGCCAGGCTTGGTGGGAGCCCGGACCTGTGCTGACCGTCATCTTCCTGCAACATGCTTATTCTCTCCACTACTACTTTGTTTAAATTATCAATTAATTCCGTTAACTGTTTTAATTTTTACTGATAATGCGAGTAATATGATTACTTGGGGGGGTGGTGGTGGCACCAAATGTATTCATGAAAAACATACTACCAATCACCCCCACATTTTGACTAAACTCCTGGAAATATTTTGAGATATTTCTTTCTAGGCCACATTCTCTCTTTCCAACCCACACTTCCCACATACGTACTTTTTAAAGAAAATGTTATACGGGGAGAAAATAAGTCATGAGGTGAGAATGAAGTAGAAAATTAAAAAATAAAACGCAAGCTGTTTTACTCCTTTATCATCGCAATGACTAAAATATACAAACTCGTCCAGAGGTTCTTAGAACATACACACCACACACCGCTCTGCTAAGAAAAAGGGGTTATTATAGTTGTTAAACGTTGGAGCCTGGGTCACAGGTCCTGAGTATGTGGGGGCAGGTGGGAGGAGAGAGGTGGTCGTGGACTCCTGTTCTCTTACAAAGTTGTAATCACATTATATTTACAAATTTCTTCTTTTCAATGGACCTTATAATCATTACTCCTGCTCACATAAAATTTTCATGAGCCTAATTTTTCATAAAGCCAATAATAGCTCATACAGAGCTGTAACAAATAATTTTGGGGCAGTCTGGGTTTAGAAAAATAAAATAATCATAGGAATAAACCATGTCAAGTTCCCTGCTGGTAGCTGTTTGGGCTGTCTTGTTTTTTCCTCATTATAAATAATATGAACATTTTCAGGTGTTAAAAAATGTCATTGATGTGGTGGTAATGACACACACACACAAAAATCTGACATTGCATCTGAGTGTCATCACGAGTTGAGATCCGTACTCTCGATAAGCCGCCTCACTTCTCTCTGCAAAACACTCATTTACACAATGAGAATTGTAATATTTGTCATTTTGCTTTTAGCACTTCCTTTCTAAACACAATGAATAGAGAACTAACCAAGTAGATAGTTAATGAACAGCAGGAGTTATTACTACACAGGGCTTTGTCTGCTGGTCTGTAGTATTTTAGATTGATTTTAAAGATAGATTTATTAAATGAGATTGTGGGAAATGTGGAGTTTCATTCAAGATTCTTGATGTGTATTGCCATATTATTTTCCAAAAAGTTTTGTCAATTTACTCACTTTAGAAACATGTGAGTATCATCGCATTATAACCCTTCTAGAAACATTACATGATGTTTATTAGTAAAAAAGGTATCTTATTTTGACTTATATTTTATTCTATGGACAATAAGCATTATTTCAATTGTTCATTAACTATTTCAGCTTTAATTTTATAAACTTTGTTTTCATCAAGAGATTTACTAACTTTTGAATAGTAAGTATACATCTCTTACAGGGCTTTTGTCTGCCTTATATATTTTGATTTACTTTATACTATGTGTGTGTGTGTGTGTATGCAATTACTTATCTAAAGATGTCTTTTTTTTTTTTTTTTCTTTCTGAGACAGAGTCTCACTCTGTCACCCAGGCTAGAGGGCCTTTGCATCAGCCTAACTCACAGGAACCTCAAACCCCTGCCTCAGCCCCCATGTAGCTGGAACTACAAGCACACACCACAACATTCGGCTAATTTTTCTAGTTTTAGTAAGAGGCAGGGTCTCACTCTTGCTGGCCTCAAACTCCTGAACTCAAGCAATCCTCTCGCTGTGGCCTCCCAGAGTGCTGGGAGGATGGTGTGAACCGCCACACTCACTCAAAGATTTCTTAAATGTCCTATTTCTTCGACTTTGTCCATTATGTTTAAGGTCAGAAATTCTCTCTTCCAAAGAGAAGAAGTATACTTATTTTCCTCTAGATATAATCCTGGTTCATTCTTTTTTTTTTTTTTAAAGGAGGAGATTAGAAAAAATCAGAGTGACTTGGATGTGAGATTTTTTATTTTCTTTTTAGCAGAATGATGTCCAGAAGTTCTTTCTTTCTGCCTCAAACAATGGAGAGCACGAGAGCCCCAAATATAATATGATATTTGGCAAAAATCCAAGAGTCAAGGGTGCAGCGGGTGAAGCTGTGGCTACCTGAAGAGCCCAGGGCCTGGGAGAAGACAGGACTGGTGAACTCACTGTGCCGGGGCCAGGGCAGAATCCCACCGCTGGCCATCTGAGGAATGTGGCAGGGATATTACTGACGACCCTGGAGGAACTGGTAAATGTGAGATTGTACTTAAAACGCAGTCCTCTGAGCAGCCCAGGAAGCTCACAGGATTCACCGACAGAGAAGAGAGAGTGAACCTTTTGCAAGGGAATGCAGATAACAGAAAAGATGTCTTGTTTTCTTGATTAAACACACAATATGGTATTTCCTTCTTTGTTACACTGGTGCACACATGTGCTAATGCTGAGGGGCCAGAATGAGCAGCAGTTGAGGGTCAGAGCAGTAGAATACTAACAGGCACCTGAGCAGAAATATCCATCGGTCACAGCCAAGGTTTATGGGGACGGCCATTGTCAGCGTGAATTTTGAGATGGTTTTTATCAGCAGCATGTACGTTAAGTCTATATTAGGCAGTTGCACTTCAGGGTCCGGCCCTGCTAGCAAAGGATTTGGATCAAAAATGTAACATGGGTGCTGGTGGGAATGCAAAATGGTACAGCCACGGTGGAAAACTGCACGGAGGTTCTTCAATAAGTGACACAGAATTGTCACGTGACTGGGCAATTTCACTTGTAGGTGTATAAACAAAAGAAGCAGAAGGAGGGGCTCCACCAGGCACCTGAACAGCGGTCTTCAAAGCCGTGTTATTCACACGAGCCCAGAGGTGAGAAACCAAGTTTCCGTAGACAGAAGAACTGGTAGAAAAATATGAGGTGTGCGTGCAAAGAAATAGACTCAGCTGGGAAGAGGAAGGGAATTCTGACAAACAGCACAACAGGGACGAACTTTGAGAGCATTTTGCTGAGTAAAAGAATAAGCCAGTCACTGAAGGAAAAGTGCCGTCTGATTGCAGTTGTGTAAAAACACCTAAGAACTCAGATTCGTGGAATCAGAAAGTGCAATGGTGGTTGCCAGAAGCTGTCAGGAGGGGAAGATGAAGAGACGGTGTTTGCTGGGAACAGAATTTCAGTTTCAGAAGTGGAAAAAGTTCTCATGAAGATTGTACAACAATGTGAATGTATTGAATGCCACAGAACTGCACTTAAAAATGTCTAAAATGACCAACTTTATGTTGTACATTTTTTCCCAAGTAAAAGTAAATTGTATATATTTTCCACTTGGAACCTCCTTCATAGCCATCTGTGTCATCTATAAATTGAACATGATTGCTTAATAAAGTAACATCACCTGTCAAATTAATGTTATAAAATTTGTTATTATTGATTTTTATGGCTTGGTTAGTATTTTTAAATTTTGTTTTGTTTAATTGACAAATAATAATTGTACATATTCACGGAGAACACAGTGAAGTTGAGATACACATAAAGTACAGTAATCAGATCAGGGTAATTAGTGTAGACATTGTCTTAAATCTTTATCCTTTAATTTATAATTTTGTTTAGGTTTTATAAATTTGGAATAAATACTCATATGATGTTTATTATGAGTTATTATAACAAAGCAAAAAAATGTAAAGTGGCACTCACAGCTAGGAAAAATAAGATTGGATCTTATTTTTTGATCCAAACATTTGGATATTTTGGATCAGGATTATTTAAACTAGAGTCATTATTTTATGATTATCATATATATAATCATTGATTATATGTGTTTCTCTGTTAACTACTTACTGTTTTGCTAATTTATATGAAGCTCATCTACAGAGTGTCTAAAAAGTTACATACATAGGGAAAAGGGAAAAGTGTAGCTGAATGTACCTTTATTCATGAAATAATCATTACACAGTTTTACAAAATATTTATAAAATTTTCTGTACACATTCCCCTCTTCTTTCCACACACAGGGCTCTTCCCTCCAACTCACAGTGAACACGTTCCGAGATACCTATTGCTGTGTGAGTTTAATATCAACTTGTAGGGCACCCCGTATTGTGATGTTTGGGCCATTTAATTGTCCTTTATCTTTAAATAATTTCCGGGGGGGTTGCTGAAATGACTTATATTTTGGCTGTAATGGTCCTGTGGTTATAGTATGTTTGCCTAGGGCAGTGCTACCTGTTATTGAATCAGCCAGGTCCATATTGAAGTTGCCCAGACACTAGTCACCATAATGGGTCTTCATCAAAAGCTGTTACACCTGTGGTGACCCCATCTTGCAGAATGTCCCCTGTATCATGCTTATGACTGACTTGGCTACAGCAAATTGGTTGTTACAACAGTCCCCTGCAGGCTGCACTTGGAATTCTGATTAGGGTAAAGTGTATTTGCTCCCCTGATTCTTTTTACTCTTGCAACCTGGCTGCAAACTATAAGAAGGTAAACATGTCCAAGGGTTTGGGCTGCTGTAAGCACCAAGTTTTTGGAAAGTCCCTGCTGCTAGCCAATCAGAAGAAGTGATTGAAGCAGTCATTTAGAGGTAGTTTTGTCCAAAGCATAGTTGAAAATGTTGCTCTTTTCTTTGATGGCTTTATATTCACTGATGACACGGAGTAATCCCTGCAGTCCAGGGAACATTGTAAGACGTAGTAAAATAAAAAAAGAGTACATCTAGACATTTATTTTCCACTGGTTTTCAATCAAGATTGTGTAGGTGGGAACTCTGTATGCAATAAAAAGTGGAATATTGGCCGACAGGGGATCTGGAAGGAGTTACCAGATAATATTAACAATGTGCACATCTGTTGTTCTTCCCTGTAATAACTACCCATATTGTCTGGGTTCCCAGTCAGTCTGTATTGGGTGGAGCCTGCGGCTCAAAGGAGTAGGGCGCCAGCCCCATATACCGGAGGTGGTGGGTTCAAACCCAGCCCCGGCCAAATAAATAAATAAATGAATTAATTAATTCTCCTGGACCCAGTCGGTCTGTATTTTTGGAGAGTTGAACGCACGTGCCTATTTCGTTTCAGAAGCAAATATTGGCCTTCTACATTTCAAGGACTGAATCATGAAATTGGGTTTCTGAAGAATCCATTTAGATGATAGGCGGGTTAACGTTGCCTGTTAAAAGTAAAATAGGTTTAATTTTTTCACGTTATCTCTGAGTCTCTACAGTCAAATGTGTGCTTCTATCCAGCTACCTCATCCGACACTCCTAGCCCTGTGTCCTGTGTCTTCACCACCTTTTGCAGCATTTTAAATATTGCTCTGAGGTTATAGGCCTTAGATAAGATGGATCCATTCCAGTGTGTTTTTTAAAATATGAGCTATCTTAAGAGTATCCCCGTACACTTTAGTGGGTGGCCCTGTGAGTTGGTAGCATCCTGTAGCTGGTGACCCAGAAAACAGCGCTAGTCACCCGCGGCTCTCTGCCACAGCAGGAGAACATCAGTTTGTTTTCCTCAGGGCTGAATTCTCCCAAGTATGAGCTGAGTGTAAATAGTTTATTTTAAGTATTTGATTTCACCAATTATAATGAAAATTACTATTTTTTTAAGTGAGAATTTTTCTGATGATCCAATTGATTTTCTCTTCCTTGTAATTTGATTTTGATTTAAAATTGTTTGGGATTCATTAAAGGTACAAAGAATTAAATAGGTTACACTGATTATGGTTGTTGAATAAAGTCCCTTTTATAATTACATCCTGCCCCCAAGAGGTGTGTCCCACACCGTGACCCCGTTCCCCTTTCACCTTCCCTCTCCCCACGTGCTCCTGCCTTTAACCCTCACCCTGTATTAGCTCATCTTCTGCTTCATATTGGAATTGAGTCCATTGAATTCTTGCTTCTCCATTCTTGTGATGCTTTACTAAGAAGACTGTGTCCCACCTCTATCCAGGTTAACACAAAAGATGTAAAGTCGCCACCTTTTTTAATGGCTGAATAGTATTCCGTGGCATACATTTGCCATAGCTTGTTAATTCATTCCTAGATTGGTGGGCATTTAGGTTGTTTCCACATTTTGGTGATTGTAAATTGAGCAGAAAAAGAATCCTTTTATCATATAGACATTTGCACTAGGCTGTGATTTTCTTAATAACATTTTCTGTTATTAAGAATCCTATCACCTAAATGGATTCTTCAGAAATCCATGGAGCTATGTTGATAATGCTCTTAGGAACATTTTCTTTTCTTTAGCTTAATTTATTTTAACAATATGGTACATAATACATATAACATGCAAAATATGTGTTAAGTATGTTATCAGC
This sequence comes from Loris lydekkerianus, assembly GCA_963574355.1. Taxonomy (NCBI): domain Eukaryota; kingdom Metazoa; phylum Chordata; class Mammalia; order Primates; family Lorisidae; genus Loris; species Loris lydekkerianus. The sequence continues at coordinate 28,028 of CAUYPK010010207.1, forward strand.
AAGGCTTCCAGTCAACAGTAGGCTGTTAGTGGTAAAGTTTTGGGGAAGGCAAAGTTACACGCAAATTTTATTTAATTTTTTTAAAATTTTAAGTAAATTTATTCCAGGTTAATGTGAGGGTACAAGCAACCAGGTCAAAATGTGAAAATTACTATTGATAAGGAATCTGGAGTGGGGGATCTACTGGAAGGAGAGGGGTAAAGAAAACAGCAAGCTTTTCAGGGGCATGAACCATAGAGCAGTGGAAGTGGATTAACGCTTTATTACCTACCACACGCGTCCCTTTATTAAACTGCAAAGCCCAGCAACAATGATGACCCATTTGCAATTTAATGTATTCCCTCCCTCCCTCCCTCTTTCCCTCTCTCTCTCCCTCCTTTCTGTGCTCTCTTTTTTCTTCTTCTTTTTATTAGCACCGATTTATATTTTCTTAAATTGTATTGCTGCTTTGGCAGAGACTCTAGGACTCTGTAGAACCATCACAGGCTGCACGAGGTGGAACCTGCCACGGCTCATGGCAGGTCACGTCGCACAGCAAAGCGGAGGAGTATGAAGCACATCAGCTCGGCAGTTAGAGGATGTGCCCTTCTGCCCGACACACCAGTGACACCTCTAGGGTATCACCTACTCTTTCTGAGTTTCAATGTTTATCATCTACGAAATAGTGGTATTTGTCAATTTCACTAGCGGCACTTATAACAATTTCCAAAGTTATTGTAAATGCAGCCATTTAACAGATACTTACTACATATGTTCAGGGTATTTTATGTACATTATTAGCTCATCAAACCTTTAAAATACTCCATTTAAGTGTCTTGAAAGGATCAAAGCTGAGGATTTCTAAGAACCCATCTATCACTAATATGATATTTTGGGTTCTTTAAATAGAAAGCTTAATTCAATTTTGACATCAGATAATGACATTTTAGTATGAATATGTCTCAAATATTTCATGTGACATACTAAAGTGAATACGCACAGTTTATCTGAAATTAAAATTTAACTGAGCACCCTGAGTTTTTATTTGCTGAATCTCACAATCCTGCATGTGGTGATAAAGCATTTTACAGGGAATTGATTAATAGATTGGAAGGAAATTTAGTTTTAAACACCAATTTCAACTTAATAAGATGAGATTGAGATTCAAAACATCATGATAGGAGAGAAAAAGGGGGAGATTTGTTAGAAAAGGGGGAGATATTGCCAAGAGGAAACAGGATCAAAAAAGGGGATAAGATACCATTCTAAAGTTCTCAAAAAATCGCTGCAGTATTTTTATTGTTGTTGTTTTTAAATTTACTATTCAGCCATAAGAAAAGATGGAGACTTTACATCTTTTGTATTAACCTGGATGGAGCAGAAACACATTCTTCTTAGTAAAGTATCACAAGAATGGAAAATAAGTATGCAATGTACTCAATACTAATATGAAACCTATGTACAAATAACTACATGCCTACATGAAAGAAAAACACGTTAGGATTTTGAGGTCCTTATTTTTTCCTGTTTTATGGCTGAGGAAACAAAACAAACTCAACCTCAGAGGTAATAAAATGTGAAAAGAACCTGGGCCTGAGACCACTTCTGTTTGACTCTCAGCCCTGAGGGTGGGTTGTTTTTGTTTTTGCCACCAGACTTTTCTTCTTTTAAAGATAGGCAGAGAGGAAGCTCTTCCTTCTTTCTTAGAAGAACACAGGAGGGCTTGACGCTGTTTGGAATACAGGAGATGAAGAGGCCGCAGGATGCGGGAGCTCGTGTTGGAACTCTCTCTGATCAATTTATAAAGCAATAGCAGCACAGAAAGTAGAGACTACAGGGTTGGGATTTAGGGCTGAAGAAAAATGGAAAACGTTTGGCAATAGTATTGTGGGTACTCGGTAGAAGCCAATTAAAATCTTTCCTGGTCAATTAGTTAGGAGAACTCATCGGTTTTGGACAGCAGCGATCAACTCTCCAGTTGAGGGGAATAACTGTGATTCTGTGAGGATCTGATTAAGAAGAGGAGTCATGTTAGGTGATGAGAGGAGAGAAACGACATGGGTTTTGACACGTGGCCTTGAGAGTACCTATGTGCAGACATCCATAGAGTCAGACAGTAAGGAACAGGGTTAGATAAAGATAATGATAAATGGATGAAAGGAAAAGCAACCAAGAAAGAAAAATAAGTAATGACTAAATTAGTAAACTATGCCGTGTGCAGACATTTCATGTGTGTGCTCTGACCCTCCAGCAACAGTGGGGAGCAGGCATTATGGTGATCTGGGGGATTCTCTTGTGTTAAAACTCTCACCAATATCAGAGGCAAGGTTGAAACCTGAGTGCCCGGGTATATAGGGGAGGACAGAGCATACTCTGGAGGAAAGGAAGTTTGTGTTTAAGGGATCAGTTGAAGGGGAAACAATAGAACAAGTTAGGAGTAGGTGGAGGATTATGAGAGCCCAAACTCAAAGATGTGGAGGAGAAACTTCAAAAAGGAACCATGAGTCTAGAGAGTCTAGAGACACTGGTGTGTCTATTTGCCTGTACAAGGAATGAGAAGTTGACACATGATTTCTCCGCTGAGAAGACAGGGGATGGCCTCTTAGAAATGAGTTTTAGAGGCTGGTATTAGAAGTCACCTTGCAGAAAGTTGGGAATTAAATATAAGTGGAGAGGGTGAACTTTTAAGTTTAGGTTAGTCTTTCAGGGTATGGGAGAAGCGTGTGCTTGGGGAGAGGGCAGGCTAAGCCCTCAAGTCCACTTCAAGTCTGCTGCTTGAAGAAGCAGGATTATAGCGGGAAGTCTGTGTATTAGCCTCCTACTACTACTGTGACAAATTCACAAATTGAGTGTCTTAAAACAACACACATCTCTTATACTACGGTCCTGGAGGTCAGGAGTCCAGCATGGGTTTTGCTGGGTCAGAATCAAGGTTTCTGCGTGGTTGTATTCTGCCCAGAGGTTCGGGAAGAATCTGTTTCCATCCTTTTGCAGCCTTGAGAGGACCCTTGATTCCCTAGGCCATGGTTCCTTCTCCATCCTTAAAACCAGCATCTTAGTCCCCAAATCTCTCTCTGACTCTCTCTTCCTCTTCCTTTCTTTTACAAAGACCCTGTGATTGCATTAGGTCTACCCAGGTCAACAGTGTAATCTTCCCAATACAAAATCCTTAACTTACACCTGCAAATTCCCTCCCTTTTACATATAAGGAAACATATTTATATATTCCAGCGAGGAGGGTGTGGGCACCTTTGGTGAGTATTATTCAGCCTGTGAAGCCTGATTTGTTTTTTTGATAATAACTCTTCATAGAATAGTGTTCCTTCTTCTAGAAATAACTCTTTACTCCATTTATATGGACGCTAAGGGAACTGTCACGTTCTTACATGGACTCACTCCCTGACTACAGTTAATTGATACAACTTGGGCACCCCATCCAGGGTGCCAATCTCTTGGAACCTAGAGAGAAAGTTGTATGAATCTCTCGTAGAAGCACTCACATATAAACTAAGAACCCCAATATAAAATAGGTCAGACAAAAAGGAGATATGCTTGAAGGGGAACCTCAGTATCTTATGAAAGAGTTGAACCCTTGAGTCACCAGAAAGGCAAAAATGCAGCTAGGCCTTAGTAGTTGGAGGACTTCAAGAGACCCAGCGGCCATCTCCAAGTCTTGTCTCTGGTTTCATAATGATATTTTAGCCATATTATTGTCCTATGCACAGTTGGTACATTTATAATGAGAGAGGAAAATGCTGCTGAGACACAGAAGGGAAGCAGAATGACTTCCTACTTATGCCCCGTAGACCCTTCCTTCGATCCTTCTTGGTACACAGTTCCTTTCAATGCTTCACAGATGGTCAATTTTTCTTTCTTTTTGTGAGTAACGTTTGATAGCAAATATGTCATATGGACTATCAGTAAAGTTCTGTGTCTTTTAGAATCTAATTATGTACTTACCCGATCTCTTCTTTCTCTCAAATTTCTCTACTATTGGTTCCTTTTCCCAAAGATTTATTCTATGTGATTTCCGATGTTCAGACATTATAACTTCTTTTGTAATAAGACAGAACAGAATTGCTCTATTTTGAGTGAAAATAGATCATACTCTTCAAGAAGTCTTTTAAAAAAGAATTACTTTAATAACATCCCAGATGGTCAGGACCCTACATACCATTTATTAAGATTAGTGAAATATACAGGTAGTCATAAGATTTTCTTAAGTTTTCAAAAGTACTCATATAGATGCTGTATATCTACACAGAATTTTATTAAATATTTTCTCCTCTCCTAACACCATTGTTTTGCAGAAAGAGAAAGATAAGTTGTTAATTACTTATTATATTCCTGGTCTTCAGGGCTTCTGGGGTCTGTATTTTCCAAGATTCCTGGTTTGGGTCAGTTTTATGCCTTTTTAAATTCCCCTCATCATGTTAGCTCCTTTAGTCATTAAACAAGATGTTTGATAATGACATACTATGGACAGACGCTGGGGGTGTGGCGCTCTTGCTGTGGAACTTGTGGACGAGTTGGGTGGGCAAACATGACAATGAGCACTAGAGAGAATTAGGTACATGTCCCTTCCAAGATAGGAGAGAATTGCAAAATGTTAGAAATATAAGGGATTTACAGATTTGTTATCACCATTCTGAGGGGCAAGGATCTAAGGAGACCTGGAAAAGAAAATGCATTGCAACAGTTGACGTGGTCCTGTGGAGAGCTGACACTTCAGTGTGTGAGGACGAGGGGGACGGCTGTGGGGACCCAGCACCCTCGGCTCCTCTGGGTCTAGAACATGTGCTCGGGTTTTGACTCCATCTTACTTTGCTCTCGAGAGTGAGGGTGTCATACGGATAATCTATGGCTGGCAAGTTATATGGAGTGAGCTCTGTAGGGAGATGCTGCGTGTAGGGTGGTCTTAGGAAATGGACTAAGTCTGCGTCTTCCCGTTCTCCTCACTAGTAACATGAGTAGATGCATCTGTTTATGTCCAAGGACACTACAGCTCCAAGTGGACCTATCTTTAGATTTTGGCAGCATTTTCTGCAGAATTCCCAGCATAAAACCTATCTTAAAAACTGGCCCTAAAATCAGGGTGGTGGAATTGCATAAGCAGTGAGGATTTTTCTCCTTCTCCACCCACTTTATTGGAGAATGGCAAGAAGTCCTATAAAAAAAGAAAACCTGTGTAGTATCATCTGACTCCATGTTTCCCAAGTTATTTTACCAGTGAGTCTTTTTCTTTCTCAATTTATTTGTGAAAATTATAAGGAATTTGCTCTCCACCCATCTCAGTTTGGGCTCTCTCAAGCAATAGGAAGTAAAAGGAAAGAAGGAACATAAATTGAACACTTATTAAGGGGCAGTGCTCTGATAAACACTGGGAGCATTAACATGGAAGGATCGGCCCTTGCCCTCGTCAGATTTACAGTTTTCCAGGGGAATACTGACATCATGAATTATAGAAATACATTTTAAATTACAATCATGCTAAACCTGCAGGGCAATGAGCTTTATCTTCCATGTGTGGAAACACGTAGAGGTGTGAGTCCCAACATGAATGTATTCATCTATTATGCCTTCTGATTTAATCTGCATAGTACCATTAAGGGGTAGGAGTTATTACACTTCTACACTCTCATCAGGGGTCTTCTGGGTTCAGCTAAACTTCCAGACTATCATAGACTACCATAGCTCACATTTGACACTGGGACTCTGAGAAGACTGCATAGCACAGGGACATGAATGCCATCAGGAAGTGTCATATGGAAGTCCATGTAGCTGTAACAGCTCAAGTGTTAGGAGATGAGACTCAAGATGAGATTCATCAGAGTTTGAAAACTGGTCCTGACTTGGAAACCTTAAGTCCACAGAGCCAACAGGTCTTTAAACAACTCTACAGCCACAGTTTCTAAGATCCTTTCAAGGAAGATGCTCATTACAAGACTTTCTGTTTTTGTGAAAGTCCAAGTCTATGGTTTTGCCACCAGATATTCATAGTAAATTTCTACTTTCTACCCTGTCCAGATGCAGTCTACCACGCAGGAGTTATTTGACTAAAGTTACCAGGTGGCTGACTTTTTATGCTGTAGGGAAAAGGGCTTTGCAATTTCTTTATTTACTGGTGCAAAATGGTTAATTAATTAGGCTAAGGTCACTCCTCTGGGAACGAGGAAGCAGTGGACTTTCAAGGTCAGAACCCAGGTCTGTCTCCTGCAAGTTCATCTCTTTGCTTCCTGGGAGTGTTGTTTACTAGAGAAAGACGCCTCTGAAGGGGGCAGCAGCCAACACAAACAGAGCACCTGCATTAGCCCAGAAGAAAAACAGGGATAATTTCTTCTCTGAAACAGGAGGGAAGGAGGAGATGAGAGATTAATTTTAAGATAATTAAGAATTGACAATGTTATTTTGAAGATTTATGAGTTTTACAATAGCAGGCCTCAAAACATTCTAGGATCTGTTTTATTGATAGGGAGAGTGATCTTTCAATGTGCTGTATTCATTTCTAATTAACTTTAGTGAAAGTTAGTTTCTCAGGCAGAGAAGTGGCACTAACTTAAAATTAGAAGTTACAAACATGATCGTACAGCAGTCATTCCACAGTTCCAATTTCTGTTTTCTCTTCAGTGTGAATGAATACCATGATTCCTTCACAATAACAATTGTAAATGTTTAGTAATAACCTACCTCACAAAAGACATTCTTTAAAAAAGTCTGATGTCCTTCACAAGGTTACTGGACAAATCAAATATTTAAACTAAATCAATTCATTTGCTTTAGAGCTAAGGGAAAAGGAAGCATATGTAAATAAAATCTTCTTTTAAAAGATTGACACTGGGACAATTAAAATGAATCAAAATGAATACTAGGGGTCATCTTGAGCTGGTGTAGTAGAGTCTGTTCATTTAGCAAAGTAAGACTCGTTTTGTCAGATGCTGCACTTTTCTGGGGACTGGGCTGGAATGTGCCAAGGAGCATATTCCATCTATCAGTGGATTGGCCCAAAATGCTCACATTTTTTTCTATATTGTTATGTCAGTGGAGTTTCAATAGAGGAAATTAAATATATGTAGTGGCTTAATGGAAAACAGAGGTGTTTAAAAATGCTGAAATGAATGTATTAAAAAATGGCTTGGTTTAAAATGAGACTGCAGCAGTTTTCAAAATGGGATTCCTACTCTATTAAAATGCCTAGTTATAAAATAACTTTCAAAGGTCATGTTATGATTAAGACATAATTTTTCTGTGTGTATGATCAAATTTATTAACAAATTATAAAAATAACTGTCTTCATTTTATTTGTAGCACAAAAAATGTCAAAGTTTAAAAACGAATTTTTTAAAAATCATAGATAAAGTAAAGGAAATTTCCCAAAGAAATAGAAACTCCTAATGAATGAGAAAGAAATGAAGCCTCCAAAATCTAAAACAGTGGTTTTACTCTGAGATTTGAGAGCACTCACTCTACTGGATTTAGAAGTTTCGGTAATAACTTTCTATATTTCAGTGTATCTCAACTCCCCAAAAGTAAATGAAGAAATGAAACCTCTCTTTGCTGATTATATAACAACACAGATATAAGCAACTAAATTTAATTTCAACACTTACAGTAAACTTTTAAACTCAAGATACCCTGTTTATATTTAGATAGCCCAATTTAGTTCATTGTGGGCATTTTATTCTTATTTCCAGATGGTATGAAGCACCGAAATAGGTGTTAGAAAACTATACTTCAGGGAGCTGAGTCCTGAGTTTTTGCAAAGACGCTCTCCCCTGCTGCTAGTGTGGCGGTTCTGACTGATTCCTGGTGAGGCCCCTGCAGATGTTAGCATTCTCATGTTACTATGCCATTATAGTTCAACAGTCTTTAAAACCATGATTTATTGCAATCATTTCCAAAATGGTTCTGTTATCTCACGGTGTGCTAGGTCAACCTTCCAAAATATAACCCCTCAAATGCTGCTGTAACCATTATCAAGAGTAATCCCAAGTGGAGGAGTCCAAAGCATGGTGTAAAAATTTTCTGGACTCATCTAAGGGGCATATGGCATCCACCTTATGGGAATGTCTGGAGTCTTGTTTTCCTCTTTTTCTCTTTCATGTTTCTTATTCCATTTTTCTACCACTATGGTCTCCCTCCAGATCCAGAATGTGTTCTTGGAGACAGTCAAGGATATTTTGTGTCCCTGTGCTACTGAAGCAGAAGAGATAATAGATCATTCTGGCTCTTATGTGTCTAAGTGTGATGGGAACATTTCGATCCTTCACATTTTTCAGAGGGAAATAACCATAAAACCAACAAAAATTTATCATGCTACTTTTGACTGTCTCTTTTAGCTACATTTTACAAAATCTATTATAAAGCAAGCTGACTCACCTACTTCCTCATTTGTTTCACCAAGGTCGTCTTCCTAAAGGAGAGTAGTGGGTAAAACCTTGCCCTGACAGGTGTCAAAATCATCCACTATACCTGCCATCTATTACAGTGTGAGGAATTACCCAAACGCTTAAAGGCACAAACAACCACTATATTCTTATGCTCACAGGTTCTGTGAGTCAGAAACTCAGAAAAAGGATAGTGAGGATAGTTAATCTCAGCTCTGTGATGTTTGGGCCACAGCTGGGAAGACACAGATGGCTGCGGGGACTTGCAGTGCTGGAGACTGGATCTATCCAGAAGCTTCTTCTCTAACTTCACTGGGTGATTTGCCTGGTGATGGTGCTTCTTCATGGCAGGGAGAATTCAAGGTAGTCAGACTGGTAGCTCAGAGCTACAAGTGTTCCCATAAAATGCAACAGACCTGCATGATTTTATACAAACGACCCCAGAAGATGTGATATTAAATGCACTGTACTCTCTTGGGTGAAGTGGTCCCAACTCCATTTAAATTCAAAGGGAAAAGGCACACAAAGATCACATCTTTTGATAGGTGGGGTGTTAAAAGAATCTGTGGCCATGTTTTAAAACTATCGTACTCTCCTTTTTAAGGTTATATTTGTTTCTTTTGGCTTGTTCTTTTAGTTCATGTCACCCAATCTCTCTCTAGCAATCAGGCAATACTTTAATATAGGTGGAGAAATAATCCCACTAAATTATGTCCAGAATCTTCTTTTCCCTCACCTTCCATCCAATTTCCACTGGGCCAATTTTGAATATCTTGCATCATCCTCTAAATTGCTTGAATATTAATGAAGAAAATATTAATAAGCAGCAACTTGGGGAAATTTTTTTCTAGAATTTGGTTGTCTGGCTTTCTTCCTCAATATTTCAGTAGTGACTTCTCTCTTAATACCAGGCAGACATGACTAAAATGACAAGACCACGTCCTTTAACTTTTGCTTCTTTTAAATGCGAACCTTATAGAGTTTGTTCTAACATAATGTAAAAAGTAAATGTGAAATTAGAGTATAAACTGTAAGATATATGGCACACTTTAATTATTATGAATATTCGCATGTTTTCGCATACTGTTTTCCTGATACTTACTGTAAGAAGATGTGGCCTATTATCAATTGTGGGAAAAACTCTTTGCCCACTTTGTTAGACCATGTAGTTGCTGGTGCTATGCCTATTGTGAATAACATTGATTCAGCAATTTGACAGTTATAAAGAGGAAGAAAGCTTGATAAATATTACATCATCTTTTACTGATTACACTAACTTTTAGACTAATTTCAAAAAAGGACAAAATGTATACTCACAAGTTTTGGGAATACTATACTATTTACATATATAAATAATTATATTAGGAAGCAGGAGTTGTAATTCTTAAAGCAGTAAGAGGGTATTAATTAAACCAAATAAATGTTGTGAGTCATAAACCTTTATCATTGTATAAGTGACTATATTTTCTAACTAAAAACCAGAATGTGCTGACAATGCAATGTAATATTTTAACACTATGATTGAGCTGGAAAATTTGGACTATGTGCTTTACACAGCTATGTAGAAACATTACCTAATTGTTTACATATTTTTTCAGCATAACACAGGCTAAGCTAAATTCACTGATATTTAAATAAAATGCAATGTTCTCGAGCATAGCTCTGATCATTCAAAATGAATCCAACACAGTGCTTTAATTTCCATTATCTTGGGTGGTCAGTGGTCAGAATGACATTTGACTATAAATGGCAGACCTATAGAGGTCTGCTATAATTTTTTAACATAAATGAGAAATTTGAAGCACAAACATATGTTGAGGTTTTATTTGTCTATTTACTTTGAGTCTAAAATCTTGTGCTTTCTTTTAAATATTACTCAAGCAAATATTTTTAGTCTTATTATATAATTTCAAGGAAGAGACTCTAGCTCTGTTCTAGGGTATTCTCAATTATGCAGGGTCCTGTTTGTGAGCAGAAATGATGCAACTCTTAATACTGTTTAATCTATCATCAATAAATAGAATACATTATTGTATTCTTTATGTACTTATCTTTTGAAAGGTATCTATGAAAATTAAGTAGGAATAATAGAATTATTCAGTATTGTTCTATTGAGTTGTTAGATCCATCTTGGGTGATTGATCTGACTGCCAGCTGGATTGATTGTTAAGATGACCATTCACCCTGTACTGTACCAGAATCTATTTAATAGCTCGTATATGGACATGGAATACAATGGATTGGCACTTATTTCAAATAGTTGTGGATTTCTTGGCTGGATTTAAATTGGCAAGCATGAGGCAAATTTTTCTATGGGTCATAAAACGAAAAAAAAAAAAACCTAAAAACTACTATAAGTAGAATAAATTTCACTAAATTTCATTCACTTCCATGATTTTTGAGTTGCAGAATAGTATGTTCTTCATAAAGTTTTCTCATAGGGCAAAAATGTAATCATTAGAAACTTACCCATAAGTATATTTGTTGTGTCTTACAAGAAAATAAAGGGGAATTTCTTGCATAAAAGTTAAAGTAAGTTTACAATTGAGATTATAAATCAACTAGGAAATAATTAACATTACAATAGGAACAAATCCTTATATATAAATAATAACTTTGAACATAAATAGGCTAATGGCTTCACTTAAAAATTTAGGTTAGAAGAATAGATAAAACTAGAATCTAATAATATGCTGCTTATAAAAAATTTGCCTAATTGGTAAAGATGTAGAATCAAGGTAAGTGGGTGGGAAAACACAGTTCATTCAAACAGAAGCAAAAAGCATCAATAGCTATGCTTATGTCAGATACAGCAGGCTTTAAATCAACAAAGCAGGCATCAATAGCTATAAAAAACAGACTTTAAATCAACCCTAAAATAGTGAAGAAAGTCATTATATAATGATAAAGAGAACAATTCAAAAAGAAGAAATTGTCCTAAATATACATGAGTCTAACATCAGAGCACCTGGTTTCAAAAAACAAATACTATTAGACCTAAGAAAAGAGATAGACAAAAATACAACCATAGAGGGTCTGTCAACACCTCATTGACATCACTGAGCATATCATCAAGACAGAAAATCAAGAAAAACAATTGGAATTAAATTGTAAGCCATAACAAACGGACCAAAAGGCACTTATAAAACACTATCCAATAATCTCAGGGCATACCTGCTTCCCACAAGAATACAAAACATTTTCCAAAATAGACTTTGTTAGGCCACAAAATGAGTCTCAATGAATTAAAAAAAAATCAAGTCATATTAAATATATATCTTCTCAAACCACAGCAGAATAAAACTACAAATCAATACTAACAGGAATTCTTGAAATTTTACAAATACATAGAAATTAAACAACCTGCTCCTGAGTTATCTTTGGGTCAATCATACAACTGATATAGTTATTAAAATTTTTTGAAATTAATGAAAAAACAGAGTCACACTATACTGAAATCCATAGGAAACAGCCCACGTAGTGCTAAGAAGGCAGTTTATGGTGTTAAATGCTTACATAAAAAAGATTGAGAGGTCGCAGATTAACAAATTATTGTGGAACCTCAAGGACCTAGGCAAATAAGAAGAAACAAAATTAAAACCTAAAAGAAGAAAAAAATTACAAAAGTCAGAGAGAACTAAATGAAATAGAAACCAAAAACAAAGGATCAATGATATGAAAAGTTGGTTCTTTGAAAAGAAAACAAAATTGATAGATCACTGGCCATATTAACCAAGAAAAGAATAGAGAAAATTCAAATAAGCACAATCAGAAATGAAAAGGAGACATTACAATTGATACCACAGAAATTAAAAGAAGATCAACAGGGACTTTTATGAGCCTCTGTATGCTCATAAACTAGAAAACCAAGAGGAAATCAAAAAATTACTGAAAACATATAAGCTCCCAAGATTGAACAAGAAAATATAAATCTTGAATAGTCTGATGACTAGTGAAATTGAATCAGTAATTAAAAACTCTCCCCCCAAAAGCCCAGGACCAGACAGATTCACAGTAGAATTCCGTCTCATATACATAGAAGAACTGGTGCCCGTTTTACTTAAATTGTTCCAAAATATCAAGGAAGAAGAAAAATTCCTCTTAACTCATTCTATGAGTTAACTATGATGCCAATACCACTCTGATACCAAAGCCAAGTAAGGACACAAGAAAAGAAAATTACAGACCAAGATCCCTGATGAATGAAAATGCAAAGATCCTCAACAAAATACTACCATGTTTCCCTGAAAATAAGACATCCTCCAAAAATAAGACCTACTTACAGGTTTCTTTCTGGGTGAAATATAAGGCATCCCCCGAAAATAAGGCCCCTCAGTCTCTGTCTTGGAATGAAAATTGATTTACTGTAAACTGGTTGCTAGGGCCGCCCCAACTGGTGTCTAGCAACCAGTGACATTATGTGGAGTCCTGACGTCACTGCTGTGTGGAGGCGGAGCGGAGGTTGGAGTGAGAGGTGATCACGGGGCGGGAGAGAGGAAGAGACCTTCGCAGATGCATGTAGAAGAACAGGAGGATCAGAGTGGACTGGAGGCAGCGAACAATAAATGTGTACCGTATTCTTCTTCATGGAAAAGTAAGACATCCCCTGAAAATAAGACCTAGTGCATCTTTGGGAGCAAAAATTAATATAAGACACTGTCTTATTTTCGGGGAAACAGGGTAGTAAACTGAATCTAACCAACACCTACAAAAAGATAATACACCATGATCAAGTGGGGTTTATTCCTAATTCCTTCTTGTGTTTGCTTGCTCCTAATTTGCTGGAGCAGCTCACAGAACTCAGGGAAATGCTTATGCTCTCATTTACTCTAAAGGAAGTACTGTTGTGCCCAAGAGTTCCACAAAGTTAAATTTCAGGAGGATTCCTTTTATTGAAGAGCCAGCTGGTGATTGCCTCAGTGTCCAAACATGGGGTTTCTGAGAGCAGCCCGAGTGCTGAAAGGGTTGGGTTTTTAAAGCTTGGTCTGCCTCCTGGTTGGTACGTAGGCTGTCCAGGTGCATTTGGGTAGGGTAGCAAGTAAGCATTGTACAGAAGTAGAATTTTGCAGTTAGTTATATGTCAAACATTTTTGTTTTAATATTTTCTCTCTGTACATCTTAGTTTCAGTACTTTCCCCCCACTGATTCTTGGATCATAAATTAAATCATTAATTTTAACCTGAATATGGGTCATTTGTTAGTGGTTATGTTTTGAATTATCTCTTTATTTAGTGGTGTGGGTATGTAGATTACATCTTTTTCTCCTCTTTCTTAAAGTTTAATGTTTTTATTTATTTATTTATTTTTTATTAAATCATAGCTGTGTACATTGATATGATCATGGGGCATCATACACTAATTTCACAGACCGGTTGACACATTTACATCACACTGGTTAACATAGCCTTCCTGGCAATTTCACAGTTATTGTGTTAAGACATTTACATTCCACATTTACTAAGTTTCACTTATACCCTGGTAAGATGCACTGCAAGTGTATTCTTGCCAATCCCCCTCCCTTCACCCACTTCCCCCCTCTCTCCCCCACCCTTTTCCCCTTCCCCCTATTCCTAGGTTGCAATTGGGTTATAGCTTTCATGTGAAAGCCCTAAATTAGTTTCATAGTAGTGATGGATACTTTTTCTTCCATTCTTGGGATACTTTACTAAGAATATGTTCCAGCTCCATCCATGTAAACATGAAAGAGGTAAAGTCTCCATCTTTCTTTAAGGCTGCATAATATTCCATGGTGTACATATACCACAATTTATTAATCCATTTGTGGATCGATGGGCACTTGGGTTTTTTCCATGACTTAGCAATTATGAATAGGGCTGCCGTAAACATTCTGGTACATGTATCTTTGTTATGGTGTGATTTTTGATCTTCTGGGTATATGCCTAGTAGAGGAATTACAGGATTGAATGGCAGATCTATTTTTAGATCTCTTAAGTGTTCTCCATATATCTTTCCAAAAGGAATGTATTAATTTGCATTCCCACCAGCAGTGTAGAAGTATTCCCTTTTCTCCACATCCATGCCAACATCTCTGGTCTTGGGATTTTGTGATATAGGCTAATCTTACTGGAGTTTGTTTTATTTGGAATCAGAAAAAACCTTGAATAGCCAATACACTACTCAGAAATAAAAACAAAGCAGGAGGAATCATGTTACCAGATCTCAGACTATACTACAAATCGATCATGATCAAAACAGCATGGTACTGGCACAAAAACAGAGAAGTAGATGTCTGGAACAAAACAGAGAACCAAGAGATGAATCCAGCTACTTACCGTTATTTAATCTTTGACAAGCCAATTAAAAACATTCAGTGGGGAAAAGATTCCCTATTTAACAAATGGTGCTGGGTGAACTGGCTGGTGACCTGTACAAGACTGAAACTGGACCCACACCTTTCACCATTAACTAAGATAGACTCTCACTGGATTAAAAATTTAAACTTAAGACATGAAACTATAATAATACTAGAGGAGAGTGCAGGGAAAACCCTTGAAGAAATCGGTCTGGGTGAGCATTTTATGAGGAGGACCCCCTGGGCAATTGAAGCAGCTTCAATAATACACTACTGGGACCTGATCAAACTAAAAAGGTTCTGCACAGCCAAGAACACAGTGTGTAAGTTCTTTTTTCATGTTTTATTATTACCGTGTGTTAGATGAGGCCTATAGTGTTTATCATGTGTTGGAAAGATTTCTATCAATGTGAAGGACTGGTCTGAATTGTAGGTAGGAATTTCACAGTAGCAAGAAATAAACCTTAGTTATTACAAGCTGGGGAGAGTTCAGGGTTGTGCATTGACACAGATTCTCCTGACTGATGCAAATAATGAATGGGTGTTCTTCTTGCCATAAGTTATGATACAGTTATGAATTTTTAGAGCAACCAAAATAGCAAACAGGAGGGAGAGGTTAAATCAAAGATTCTTAACCCTGTCTCTCCAAATATTTTCATCCTATAACAAATATTTTATATTACCCCCATATCTTCTATGAAATTCATAGATCATATTACCAACTTCTATATATAATCTAAAAGAAATTAATATATTGCTCTCCCAATAGGAATGGGCAATAAAGAAAAGGAATTTTTAAATGAAAACATATACAATATACTTTAATACACAGCCCATAGAAGAGCTCAGGTACTACAGTGCTAACTTGAATTCAGATTTTTCTAGCAGGAAGGTCAGAACCCAGGGATTCAATTGCAACATAGTTGCCTCCTAATCAGGCCTGTCCTGGGGGAGCTGGTGTGCCTTTGGCCCTGCTTTCAAAGACTCCAAAGGTCCTTTTTAAAAAAACTTTTAAAAGTTTAAAGGTCCTTTTAAAAAAAAAAAACTTACAGTAAACGCCTGTAGTTCCAGGTACTTGGGAGGCTGAAGCAAGAGAGTTGGCTTAACCCAAGAGTTTGAGGTTGCTGTGGGCTGTGATGCCAGGGTCTACCAAGGGCGACATAATGAGGCTGTCTCAAAAAAAAAAAAAAAAATTAATGGTAAAATATACTTAACATAAAATTTGCCTTAACCATTTTTAAGTGTTGAGTTTAGTGGCATTAAGTACATTTGTGTTGCTTTGCAATCATCACATCCCCCATTCCAAGAAGGGTTTCATCTAGCAAAACTGAAACTCTTCTAAGCATAGACTTTTAATGTCCCTGGCAAATGAGGTGTTTCAGAGAACTGAGATTCCACCCACCGTTTAGAAGGAAAAGATGCACATTTTACAACTTAAAATCCCAACCCTTTTACTAGAATAGCACACAATGAGTTAATAATAAATCATTCCTTTTTAAATAAAGTTTAATAAATTGTCAAGTTTTAAATCCTGCAATGATCTAATACTAGCACATCGTATTACATGTTGTTTTAAGCATTGATGTGTTCCTTGCAAACATCTGAAAAATGTAAATGTTTGAAATACACCATTTCTTTAGATACTGCTAGGCTCAAAACATGGACGTGGCCCAGTTCTCTGAAAAACTGGTAGAAGGAGCTAGCTGCATGTCTAGTGAGGAGATAGGCTGCACCCGTGCTTTCGTGCCCACAGGGGAGGATTGGCTAGGGGACTGGCTGACTCTAAATCTCCTCCCCTCTGCCAGCTCCTCCAGGTGAAGTCAGCTAAATCTATTCTTAGGGCAGGGTCAGGGCTGTGAGAGGATTCCCATCCACCTGGGGGTGCTGTCCTGAGGGGTTCAGGAAGCCAGGCCCATTGCTGGACACACACAGGAAGTGTTCGTCCTTATCTCTTGTAGGACAGGCTGTGCAGGGCCCTGGAAGCTGGACCAATTGCTATGGACATTCCTAGTATCAGGGAGAACCAGCAGAGGGCCTGTAACCCTCCTGCCTCAGGCAATTTGGGGGTGGGGAAGACTTCTAGGTCCCATTAGAGGAGGACTTCTAACAGAGGCAGCTTGTTCCTAGCCTTTACTGCCAGGCAGTCAGTGGTAGGCATGCCTCAGTGTCCTATCTGAGAACAGGAATTGTGCTTCCTGCTCTACTTGCTCCCAGGGCATGTCATGGTACTCTGTGATATCAGGGACCACTTTCATGCAAGCTGCTGGGCCTGTCATGGTAACTCTGTGATATCAGGGATTACTTTCACGGGAGCTGCAAATTTTGCTCTTGCTCATGATTTTGCAGACTGCAGATGGGCTCCTAATGACATCATTGTCTTCCTTCCTGGTAGCTCTTAGCCAGGATGCACAAAGGTGGTGTAGACCTTGGAGAGAGGTTGTAGAGATCTGGAGTGTGGGAGGAGTGGTGAATTATAAGGGCCTGGCCTACCCTGAAACCCAGTCAGTTTCCTCTGTGGAGCTCTGGGGTAGTGCTCACTTATGCGGCAGGACAAACAGTAACAACAGACTGCTTTCTCACAAGTGACAGTGAAGCCTTTGCGCTGTAAGTGGACAGGCTGTGGGGTGGCCCTAAACCAGCTCTGCATTATCCAGCATGGGTGGGGGGCACTGAGGGGCTTCACGTGGCCTTGGAATTCCTTCAGAAAATCAGAGATCAAATTTCATTTCTAGAATTTTACCATTTTATATATAAATTTGTTTATAATATCAAATTTAATGGATTTGTTATAATCCATTAAATAGTCATCTTTTAACTGGAACTGGATTAATCAGATTCCTCTTTTTCTGTGTTCATTCATTCATTGGCTTGGCTTATTCAAAAGAGGTTGCCTAATATAATGGGAAGTGTCATTTTTAGGCTCAATCAGAACAGAGTTTGAAGCCCACTCTGTCTTTCAAGGCTATGTGGCATTGGGGGAGTAGAATTACTCTTTAGAGCCTCAATTTCCTCATCTATGTAAAGGAAATGCAGAAATCCACCTCACAGGCTTGTTCCGAGGGGTAGCAATGACCCCTAGAAAGCACAGAGCACCCAGAGTGAATTCATACTTTCACTCTCAATTATAGCCCCTTCTCATTTATTCCTGCTATCAGCGAATGTCCTTGAATGCTGTAGAGGTCCCTGCCTGTGCCCTGCCCATTGCCCTGGCCATCCAGCCTCTGTAGGCTCCCAGCTGTCAGTACCTGCAATGATTGTGTGGGGGGCTTTCTCTGCAGCCACATTCAAAGGACCAGAGGACTCGTGAGCCCCCAAAGCACTCCTCACCCAAACACAGATAGGAGTTGCCATGTAAACACTTCAGCTTGCTCCCCTTCAGGTGGGATGTCTCCCAGAGGTCACCAGTGGGACTGACCTCCAGGGGCCTCTGGGGGTAACTTGCTCGATAATGAAACTAGACAGGCTGTCTTCCACTCCTGTCTCACTTTCTCACCCCTCTACCAGTGTTTTCTTGTATTATCTCCTAAATGAACTACTTGTACTTGTATCCTTGTCTTAAGGTCACTTTTTTGTGGGTGGGGTCCTAGCATAAGGCAAGTATCTGCAGGGCACAGGCAGAATGCAGGGAGGGAAAGCAGAGGTGCACATCACGGATCCTGCAGGGGTGCTGCAAAATCAACTTGTAAAAGGAAGATTCATTGGAGAAAAGACACAAATTTATTTAAGGGGTATACATTTAATGTCTAATTCTGCCCCTAATACTTAGCAGTAGCCAGAACACTTACACTAGCTGTGCCTTAGCAGTAGCCCATCCCTAATCACTAGTGCTAATCCCTAGCCATAGCCAATCCCTAATTGTAGCCCTAATACCTAGCCCTAGCCGTAGCCCACACCCAAGACCAAGGCCCAGCATTAGCCCATCCTTAAGCACCAGCCTTAATCCCAGCTCTAACTCCAGCCAGGAAGCCTTCAGAATGAAGACCAAACCCCTCAGTGGGGTGCAGAAACTTATATACCATCTTGAGGTTACAGAGAGAAAGGGGGCCGGGGGTCTGGGGCCTGGCAAAACAGGTGAGGAATTCTGCTGAGGGGCAGTAAATAGTCACCAGAGAGACTTCAATGGCCTCGAAGAACATGCAGTGGACTGGGGCAAAGTCTGTTGGGCCTGTAAAGTGAACAGTGGTTTGTGACAAGTCTGTCCAGGCTTATTGATATACTTTAGTCCTCCTTCCTGTGATATGGGTGAGATTGGTTAATGGAAACTCAGGGAAGGGACTGGAGGTCATTTTCTTCTTTAGTAGGTCTGGACTTTAGGGAGATAAGGAACTTCAGAGAAAACTATCCTGTGCTTTGGGAAAGATGGTGGAAACCAGCAGGGTAGGACAAAGGGACCTTGAGGCATCTTTAGTTCAGCATGCTAAAATGCTATACTTAGGAGTTTGAGATTCTGAGCCCTAACAGAGCCATTGGGAATTCCCAGGCCTCAGACAGCTGGGTCAGGGTGTAGAAAATTGAAGGCAGGGTTACTGGTGAGTAATATGATTCATCCACAGGGAGGGCAGGCCCCTGAAGCTCAGGGGCCAGGGGCTGTGCCTGGGGTACTGAAACCAGATGGTGAGCAGGGCTGTATGCTCAAAGAAGAGCAGGACAGGGTGAGTGTGAGCACCTGCATTGCATCTCTGGGTCTAACAGTCGTCTTTTGTTGACAGCGTATCACAAGTGTTTCACTCAGTTTTGTGGGTCTCTATCTACACCCAATGCCCCTCATCAGAGGACACTGTCCCTGTAAATAGGCCTGGCTGGCCAGGAGGATAAAGGTGAACTTTGCCTGAGGCGCCTCCCTCTCAGATTCCCGTATCTCTTTGGGTCTTATATGGAACACAACTCTCAAAAGACATTTTTGACTCAACCATGGAAAATCACTTAAGAGGACTGAGAATTACCAATTTTTATAGGTGTGGTAACAATAGGGTAATGTTTTAAAAATAGACCTTATGGATTAAACATACTTTCAAATGAAACCCATCTTCTGGGATGCTTTAAAATTACTCGAGGCTGGGCGCAGTGGCTCACGCCTGTAATCCCAGCACTCTGGGAGGCTGAGGCCATGGTGGATCACCTGAGCTCAGGAGTTTGAGACCAGCCTGAGCAAGAGGGAGACCCCATCTCTAAAAAACAGCTGAAGTACTTGGGAGACTGAGGCAAGAGAATTACTTGAGCCCAAGAGTCTAAGATTGCTGTGAGCTATGACGCCTCTGCACTCGACAAAGTGAGACTCTGTCTCAAAAAAAAAAAAAAGAAAAGAAATTCAGAAGAAAGAGAAAGGAAACCAAAAACAAGAGTGTATGGGGTGACACACATACATTACTTAAAAAAAAAAAAAAAAAAAAAAGGCAAAATGCAGACCCAGAGAGAAACTGGCTTGTGATACATGGGGAAATGGTTTGCCTGCTCTCTCTACTTTGTCCCCCCACCATTTCCATAGAAAGTTCAGCAACGCCAACCCACTGGCGCAGCACTGACCTATGGGGCTGCCTGGCCTTAGAACAGCAGGACCCCTTTGCCCTGGGACGCTTCTCCGGCGGGACTTGGAGGGCGCTTGGCCCTAGTGATGCCAGAATTTCATCTTCAGTGGGTTCTTGGTCTTGGTGATTCAAAGAATAAATCCGTGGACCACAGATCAGTGGTAAGATAGGGTTTATTTACAGAAAAGAATACAAAAACACCAAAACTCCCAGCAGAGAGAAAACCCAACTGGGGGGAAAAAAGCTCTCTGTCTCTCTCACTGGGCTCTTTGTCTAGGGGTATATATAGGCGCATGGGTTCCTTGTATATGAGGCCAGGGAATGAATGGATACAGTCCCTTCCGCAGGCCAGGTGAATGGTGTATTAATGAATGGACACAGTCCCTTCTGCTGGGGCGGGGTGAATGATGTATGAATGAATGGACACAGTCCCTTCTGCTGGGGCGGGGTGAATGATGTATTAATGAATGGACACAGTCCCTTCTGCTGGGGCGGGGTGAATGATGTATTAGTGAATGGACACAGTCCCTTCCGTTAGGGCAAGGTGAATGGTGTATTAATGAATGGACACAGTCCCTTCTGCTGGGGCGGGGTGAATGATGTATTAAGGAATGGACACTTTCAAGGAATTGAGGCCTAGGACACTTACAGGAAATTGACCTAGGCATAGGCAATGGGGGTTTCCTGTGCAAAGGGAAGGAGACACCAAGGCGTCGGTGTCTCCCCAGCAGTTGTCCAGCCCTCTGGCTATTAGAGCCTCTGGTGGGGGTGGGAGGCCCCGGAGCCACCCCGCCTTTGCCTACCCTTCAGCCCGCTGGTTCCTCTGCTGGCTGCCGCCGCACCAACACCGCCCAGGCAGAGGCGGCGGGTCCTCCAGCTCAGCTCGGCTGAGCTGGCTGGGCGCCACCTGTCCTGTATCACTACGGCTCACAAAGTGACCCCGGAACCCGGGTGGCAGCGGGTTGACATGAGCCACGGGCCGGCGGTGTCTGAGGCCCCTACTCAACCTGCGCCCTCTCTCGCACGAGTCCCAGCTCAGCCCAGACACCCGGATGCCCAGGGTCCCCGCCCGCTGCCGCCCCCAGCTGTCCCCGCCCCTTCTTCCGCCTCCGTCCCTGCCCCGCCCAGTCCCTCCGTCTTCTGTGACGCAGAGGACCGGGGGCGGGGCCGGGGCGGGGGCCGGGGCGGGGGCCGGGGCGGGGCCCGGGCGGGTAGGGATCTAGCTTACCGCTTCCTCGCGGAGCTGCGCGGTCCCCGGAGCTTGGTCTTTTCTCGCTACAACCTTCGCCGGGCAGGGACCGGGTCGGAAGGTCGGGTCAGCTGGGAGCGGAGGGGAGCGGAGACCTGGGCACGCCGCCAAGGGCGCGCAGCGCGCGCAAGGTGAGTAAACCGCGGGGGAGGGATACAGGGTCCCAGGAGGGAGAGGGCGCCGGCTGGGGGGCACTTGAAGTGCGGGAGGCACGCCCCGGAGGGGCCAGGGCAGCAGTGCGCAGAAGATGAGGAGAATCTGGGGCGACCTGAGTTGAGGGAGGTACACTTGGGATTCCGGGGCGGGATTGGGGGACGCCTAGGGAAGACCAGAGGAAGGAACCAAGGAGAGTGAGGGGCAGGGAAGAGGACACGGGAGCCGGCCAGTCCTTCTTCTTAGGTGGCTCGGAGGCGCGCTCCCGGGCATCTCAGGTGTCTGGACATCTAGGACCTCCCGTGACCCTCCGTCACCCCCGGGAGCTTTGCTGCCTTAGCTGGAAGTCCCTGCTAATGCCTACCTCTGGTTCAGCGGATGGTCCCGGGTGGACTTAGTAAAAACTTACCGGTGGAAAAAACCTACTGGGAGTGCGAAGCAGGGAGCTTTTCTGGAAGCCCTACTCGTCTCTCCATCCAGGAGAGCCTGTGGGTTGGTCTCTTAAGATCCCAACCTTTGTAGACCCTTGAGATCACCTAGAAATGCAAATTCTCTTTCCCCACCCCACACCTCTCAACCCACTCTGGAGGTGGGGCCAGCCCTGCTAGTCTTTAGCAGGTATTCCTGGTGGTTCGGATTCCTTCATAGTTTAAGAATCACTGATCTAGAACATTAGAGCTTTGGGTGGGGTGACAGGTGGTAGATGGGCAAGATACTCTATGGTGAAAATGTATTACTCCATTTAATCTTCATAACGCTATGCTGTAGATAATATCCTCATTTGACCCATCTAGGAAGGGGAGGTGCTGGTATTCCAATCTTGGGGTCAGGCTTCAGAGCCTTGCCCTAACCTGTGCAACTGAGAGGTGGAGCCCACAGACCCTGCAGCTGCACTGCCAGGCCCAGGCTGTTGTTCCAGAATCTTGGCCCACTAGGTGGTGCATGGTGAAGAGCAGCCTTCCTCCTCGCCTTTGGGGAGCACTGGTCAGTGTGAGGTGCTGGAACCAGGCCCCAATTGTGTTCACACTGGGTTGCCAAACAGGTGTCCAGAGGCCTAAGTTCAAGGCCAGCCTCCCAGGGTGAACAGATGTGCCTGGATGACAGAGTGTCAATTTTCTCTTAGTCTGACAGGGACAGAGCCCCCGGGTAGCAGGGAGGATGAGCGGCCTTGCAGATTCAGGTGTTAGTTTGACTGATGGCCCAAGTGGACCATGGCCTGCCCTCCCTGCCCCTCTCAAAGCTGCTCAAACACGGGAGGGTCTCTGGTCACTGTGCCTACAGGAGGGTGTCTTGGCTTCCACATTGCTGAAGTTTTGGCTGGGTGGCTCTTTGTTGTGGGGGGCGGGCAGTCCTGGAATACCCCATCTTCGCTGTGACAACCCCAAACTCCTGCAGACCTTTCCTGATGTCCCCTGAGGGACGCCACATCCAGGTGGGACCCGGTACTCCAGAGTCCATGCCTCCTTTATCCACAGCCCCATCCCCCTCTTGGGAAGAAGGACAAGAGGTGTCGTATGTCCACAGGTCACTCTCCCGTTGGGAGCCTCCTTCAGCCTGTCTTTGAGGACCTGTTTGTTCATCTGTACTAGTTTTTAATGACACGGGTAACATTTGAGCACACAGTCCTTTACAAAACACTCCATTCCCAGTGAAGCTGAGGGGCCTTTGAGCATCATCCATGGGGATGTGAGGTCCATGCTGTGTGACTATGCTGTTTTCCCCACCCTGTAAGGGGCTTTTTGTTATTTAGTTGTTTGAGTTCCTTAGATATTCTGGTTATTAATACCTTGTCAGATGGATAGTTTGCAAATATTTTCTCCCATTCTGTGGGTTGTACCTTCACTTTGTTGACTGTTTTCTGTGCTGTGGAGAAGCTTTATATCTTTGAATAATTCCATTTGTCTGTTTTTGCTTCAGTTGCTTGTGTTTTTGAGGCCCTACCAAAACATTTTTGTCCAATGTCCTAGTGCATTTCCCCAATGTTTTCTTTTAAAACATCCATAGTTTCAAGTCTTAGATTAAGTCTTTAATCCATTTTGATTTGATTTTTGTATATGGTGAGATAGGAGTCTAGTTTCATTCTTATGTCTATGGTTATCCAGTTTTCATAGCACCATTTATTAAAGAGACTGTCCTTTCCCCCATCGTATGTCCTTGGTGACTTTGTTAAAAATGAGTTGGCTGTAAATGTGATTTACATATGGATTCTCTGTGTGTTTTTTATGACAATCCTATGCTAATTTGATTACTATAGCTTTGCAGTATATTTGCAGTCTAGTAATGTGATGTCTTCAGCTTTGTTTTTTGCTTAGGATTGCTTTGGCTATTTGGGGTCTTGTAGTTAAATTGTATTTCTTTGAAAGATGTCATGATATTTCAAATGTACAAATTGCAATGGATAGAATTGTCATTTTAACAATACAGTAGACCCTCTATAGTTTACCACATCCCTATACTGACCACCTCTTTAAGTTGACCTAATTTTCATAGACCAGACATTCACCCCATGTACGTATCAGCACAGTAGGCCTTGTTCCTTATGTTGACTACCTCCATATGTTGACCAGTTTATTACAGTCCTTGTAAGTGGTCACTTACAAAGATTGTACTATATTAATTCTTCTAATTCCTGAGCATGGACTCATCTTTCCATTGGTTGTAATTTTTGTTTCCCCCATCCCTCCTTATGTAGCTGCCTAGGCTGTCTTAGTATTTCTTTCTGACTCCCAACCTTTGCCAATTTCCCCGTTGTTTTTTCTGCAGGTTACATGTTTCTGCTCGTCCTTTGTCTCTTGTAACGGTTCTATATATTTTCTGCTAGGCTTTTACTTTTAAATTTTGTTTAGAAGTTTTGTCCCATAGAGTATTTAAACGTTGATGTAGTTGAATTAATAGTTTTTTTCCTCTTTGGTTTTTGCTTTTGCTTATTTTCCTACCATAGCCTTTAGGTGTTTAAATCTCTGATTTAGGTCAAAATTCTTTCTGATTGTTTTCATGGCTGCTCAGGACATCCATGCCCTGCCTTGGCAGCAGAGGGCCCAGGTAAAGCAAGTGCCACTTTTTGTTCCTGTCTATAGGACTTGGATGTCTAGGTGCTTGCGCAGAGAGGCCTTGTCCCCACTTGAACTTTGGGAATCCCTGGTTCAGTACTATAATGTATTTCCCGAATAGTCAACATTTTTAAAGATATCTCAGAGCCCACTTTCTTGAAAATGAGTACAGAGCTTATAGATCAAAACTTACACATTTCCCTAGTTCCCCAGACATTTAAACAGTGAATGCGTGGGTATCAAATACTTCTGAACATTTAATTAAAACATGCATCTAATACAGGCAGTACCTGAGTTACAAACATCTGACGTGCAACTCGCACTTATGAATGGAGGCTATTATAGTAAGTCCCTGAGTTACAAATATCTGACTGACATGCAATTCACAATTAATAGAGGCTGTTACAGATAATGGGTGAATAAATACACCTGTTCTAACTTACATATGAATTCAACTTAAGAATAAAGCTACAGAACCTATCTCATTTGTAACCTGGAAACTTCCTAAATATCCAATTCCTGTAAAGTTTTCAATATGCCCATAATGTGGTACTTATTACCCTCTTAATTATTTCGCTTACATTAAAAGCAGTTAGTAAAAGTCAAATATCATGGATATGGATGCAGATATCATTCATCTGGATGATTTATTTCTTCTCAGTATTGTTTTCCTTGCATGAAGTAATTTTACTACTGAGTTTGAATCTTCGAAGGGTTTTAGGACTCCCACTGAATCTGAGAGAAAAAGCAATAGCTGTCTGAGAGCAGCTGAGCTTGGCAGGTTGGGGTCCACAGGTTGACTCTGGGCTAGGGCCTGGGGCCTGGGGGCCCAGGGTGCCTCCCGTCTTAACTTCTGCGTGTCTTCAAGCTATGTTCCTGTGGAGTCTCAGTTGGTGTGCCATGAGACCCTTGCAATCATTTCTTTCTCATAGATGTAATTTGATTTTCTTGAAACTTGGAGTCTTTATCAGCAGTGAGGGTATCCTTTAGTTTAGTATAGCTGGCAGTACCCACCTCCTTGTTGTGCTCTAATTACTTAGTATATTTGGAAACTCATTTATGTCTTACCTGGCACTCAGTATACACTTGGAAGGGAGATGGGCTGAGTCTGTGTGGCTGAGTTTCTCTGATGGCCTGATTGTTGACAGTGTTCTGGGGCACTCTTTTTTACTGCTTGTCTTGTCTGTCACGAGGGGTGTTGGTTGAGTTTTTCTGCTCTTGGTCCAGTTTCTACTTTTTCAGCATTCTTGTGACTTGCCCACTTGTTGCAGCTGCACACACACAAATCATGGTCCTGGCTCTTTGTGAGGTTACATGAATGTGATTAACAGAGGCCTGGCTATGAGATCATATTTGTGTAACTAAAATCAGGAAAGGAAGTTTCCTGTGATAGGCTAAATTTCATCCCTTATTGATTTTTAATTTAAGATTTATTTTGTATGTTTTATTCATTGTTCATTGGTTTTACGCTTTCTCTATTAATTTTAACTTTTCTGTTTTGATATAATAAACTCATGTGGGTTTGTACATTTCAGCTTGTAAAGTAGTAGTTACATTGTATTTCTTATTAACTGATGCTGAAGTTAACACTCTCTAACAGTGGTGGTCTGTTTAAATGTTTTTGTCCTTTGTCATGTTAGTCCTTCCTCTGACACTCATGAAAGCATCCTTTTTTCCAGCAACAATAGAATGTTTCTGAACCATCTTGATTTTCCTCCTCCCCAAAGTTATTGGATTTACTGTGCTTCATGAGTTCTGGTTCTTAGTATTAGAGACCAAAATCTGGGTGCCGGAGGCATGTGGGGGTGGGGAAGTGTCCTGTGCTTCAGACTGCTTGTAGAAGTGTCATAGCTAGGAAATACGTTGTTTTCTTATGGTTAGGGTTCACGTCAAGTTGTAGTTGTCTGGGGTTAGCTACCCAGCTTCCCTTTGGTACTTGGTGCTGTGGGCAGCTAAGCTTTCTGTGCCTGGTTAGTTGGCAGCCCTCTGTACTTTGCTCTCTCCCACTCCCAGGTATGATGGGAGTTGGGGATCCCAGGGCACAATGTATCAGCTATCTCTTGGTACCTGATGAAGCACTATGAAACTTAGGGACTTGATCAACTGTGCATTGTTTCAGTGTGCTCTGGGTGGTGGGGCCAAATCTGCTGCTGTCTGGGAGGCAGCTGGGGCCCACCCCCAGGCCCTGATACCTTTCAGTGGGGAAGCCATGGTAATCTTCAGAGAACATGGCATCTCATCACGCCTTTCTCCTGCTCTGAGCCAGCCTTGTCTTCTTTTTAGCTTTTGGACAATGGTTCTCAACCTTCCTAATGCCGTGACCCTTTAATATAGTTCCTCATGTTGTGGTGGCCCCCAACCATAAAATTATTTTTGTTGCTACTAGCAGCATTAGGGGGGTTGAGAACCACTGCTTTTGGAGGAAGCACGAGGACCTGCCTTCCTGCTGGCTACTTTGCCTTGCCCCTTTCCCTGCGTGTGCCTGTCCCTCCTTGGAAGCACCAAGGATGCCCCCTCCCCAGGGCTCTTATCCATGCTGCCCTCTGCTTTCAGGGTCCCGCCCCCAGACTGTTGTACAGTTGGCACAATTTCAGTCCGCTAGGGTTCAGTGGACTTGTCACCCTCTTTTCAAGGGCCTTCCTTAAATGTCCATCTGCATGTCCCCTCCATCTTCCCCAAATGGTCCCTGTCCATTCAGTGTTTAATTTTTATACTTGACATTTATCTTTTTTCTATATTTGTTTATTGTTTATTTTTATTTCTGCCTTTAGAACATAAAGGTTCCTGGGAGCGAGATCTTCATCTATCTTGCTTTTCACTATATTCCTGGGGCCTAGAAAAATTCCCAGCATGAAAGGAAGCAATAAGACTTGGCTTGTTGAATGAATGCTGACTCTGCAATTCCTAGCAGGCATGGGTAGCAGTAGATCACGAATGGTGACTCTGCGATTCCTAGCAGGCAGTAGTTGGTCCTCGCTGCTTTTGTAAATGTTAATCACTTTAAAAAATAAAAAAAATAAAAAAAATAGTGTAAATTCACTGGGGAAAAGTTTTGAACAATATAGGTGTATGTAAAATGCAAAGGATTTTATCTTCTACCCCAAGCCCTTTCTCAGACATTATCTGATGATTGGTGCCTTTCATGAGAAGGAAGAGGCAAGGAGAGACATTACTGTGAAGACTAAGAGTTCTGTGCTGGACTTGTGATAGTCAAGGTGCCTCTTAGACACCTGAGTGGGAATTTGCTCTCCATGTCTAGATCTCAGGTGAGGTCTGAGTTGAAGATACATAAATTTGGGAAGTGGAAGAATGTCTTTGTCATTTAAGGCCTTGGGGTTGGATGAGATTGAGACACAGGCTGTAGATGAGAGGTGAGGAGAGAGTATGGAGTACCAGTGTCCCAGGACAGGACAGAGGCAGCACCAAGAAAAGAGGCCAGTGGGAAGTTGCCGGTGAGGCAGGAGGAGAGAGTTGTGGCATGTGTCATCAAGTGAGGTAAGGATACCAGGTAAAAGTGACTTTTGACAAGCAGTGAAGCACTTTTTTAGCATTAATATGTCTCATTTTATTTGCTTGGTTTGCCAACCCTAAGCCAGAAAAAAAGGAGGCAGGGAGTCCATGTGAAAGAAAATCAGCCAAAGCACCATTAATAAAACCTTTATTCTGGAAGGCTAGGCACACAAAAGCTCTAGAACATTCTGACTTAGGGTAGGAGGGTGAATGTTTTGTGGGGCGTTAGCAGGAAGGTGATGGTTACAGTTACTAGTAGACTTACAGGAGGAGGTGGTTCAGTGCCCCTAGTTGTGGAAGTGGGAACAGGGAGGGGCATTGCTTCTAAGGCTTGGTGGCCCTCTTGGCAGTCAGGGCTGCCCTGGGCACAGGGAAGGTGTTTTTAAAGATTGGCAGCTCTTTCAGGCAGCCTGCACTTTGTAAGAGGGTTGAAAGAGAACAGGGACTGAAGTCAGGTGCAGGAGAGGTAGGAAGGCTGCACTGGGGGTGGGGTGGGGTGTTGTTCTCAAGCCTGTGAGAGCCTCTGCACTGCAGTGGCCTTGGCTGAAGAGTTTGGTCTACGGGGCCTGGGATGTGGTTGGATGTACACGGTGCAAGTGCCTGCTGGTCCTGACAAGAGCAATGTGTGTCAGGAGACAAGGGGAGGTGAGAACACAACAGCAGGGATGAATCTTTGTATGATTTTGCTGTGAAGGGGAGAAGGGCATGAGGTGAGAGCTAGTGGGGAGCTTGAGATCAGGACTGGGTTTTTAGAGGCAAATCCTGGAGCAAGTTCCTGTGTTCATCTGATGCTCCCAAGAGGTAGAGGGTCAAAGTGTGGAGGCAGAAGAGGGAAGATCCTTGTGGAGGCCCTGTGAGAGGGCTCAGAGGTAAGTCTGGCCTTCCTGATCCTAACTCCTGCTTCCTCTTCTGTGGAGGTCACAGGCCAGAGTTCCCGGGGTCTGTGAGGATGAAAAGGAGACAAAGGCACCATGCAGGGCATCAGTAGCTGTGTCTGTTTTTTCTCGAAGAGGATAAGGATTAGGCACTGAGAGGCCTAGGGACTCCCCACCCTGTCCTGCTAAGTGCCCTTCCTCCCTGCAGTTTGGGGGAGCCCTGCAGAGAAGCAGGTCTGGAGAGCCCGTGGACAGCACTGTGTAGTGTAGCCCCTCCTGCGAGGGTGGGAGGCCTTCTCTTCTTTCTTCTCCCCATTGGCTGCCTCTTTGCTATGGTCAGCCCTTTGGTGTGAGCCTGACTCAGTTTATCAGCATTGCTGAAGGGGATATGACAGGAATTTAGAGAAAGTGGTTGACCTGGCTGGAGGGGTCAGGTTAGAGGATTGAGGACAGCACTTTGACCAGGTGGTTGTTTGATCTTAAACAATGACTTGGGGGCTTGGGCCTTGATCAGCCATTGGAGTGGCAGCTCCTGTTGTCAGGAGTAGGGTGAGGCGGGCGGAGGGGCCTGGTGTGATGGGAGGCAGGTGGTAGTGTCTGTTCTGGCACGGGGAAAGACAAAATAAATCATAATCAGTGGGAATGAGCAATCCTCATACTGCCTCTGAGCCACGCTGGTCTTGCCTGGGCCCAGGTTCTCCAGCTGGGTGGGTGGGGACCGCTGCCTTGAGGGTCCTTAACCATAGCCCTCTGACTCTGCACAGACCCAGCGGCTCCTTCACTGCACTCACAACCTGCTCCTCAAGGCCCTCCTCACTCTCCCGGCCCAGGAAAAAGGTGGGGGAGGTGGGAGGCCTCAGTGACCTTCAGTTGCTGCTGTTACAAGTTACAACAGGTTGCGGCATGTCCCTAAGTCCTTCCATTGGCAACTCCTGAATCAGTAAATCCTGTGGGGAAAACAGTTTTACCAGGAGTTGGGTGGGATATAAACCCAACACCTCATTCCTTACCTGAAACTATCTGAGATCAGCTATAAGATGGTAAGTGAAGGCATAAAAATTATATCTATATTGAAGATAGGGATAGAAAGACATATACATTTTATCAAAATAAACAAACAGAATTTAGAACATTAATTTTGAAAAACATTGTGTGTATGTGTGTAAACATTGGGTTAGTTATTTTAGAGTACCAACATTTTCAGTGATTTTTAAACTTCATTTATATTACTTTATATTGTCTAAATTATATTTCTTATAAACACATATCATGTTTGTAATCAGAAAAGTAATCAAGTTATTTTTATTTTGGAATGGAGGTTCAGATGATTTATCAATAATAGAATAATGGATACAGAGACTGGTGTAGCTACACTGCTGAATTCTATTGTTTTTAAATACTTTTATTATTTTATTTTATTTTATTTTATTTTATTTATTTTATTTTATTTTATTTTATTTATTTTATTTTATATTTTATTTTATTTTATTTTATTTTATTTTATTTTATTTTATTTTATTTTATTTTATTATTTTATTTTATTTTATTTTATTGTCTTACTCTGTTGCCTTGGGTAGAGTGCTGTGGCCTCATAGCTCACAGCAACCTCACTCTTGGGCTCAAGTGATCCTCCTGCCTCAGCCTCCCAGGTAGCTGGGACTATAGACCTGTCACAATGGCTGGCTAGTTTTTCTATTTTTAGTAGAGATGGAATCTTGCTTTTGCTTAGTGTGATCTCAAACTCCTGAGCTTAAGCAATCCACCTGCATCAGCCTCCCAGGATGCTAGGGTTACAGGTATGAGCCACCATGCCCCGCCTTGAGTTAGTTTTTTTTTTTTTTTTTTAAATAAGGTTTGAGAGAGGGGTCCACATACATTCTTTTGCATGTGACTATCCAGTTGTTGCCTCAGCCTCGTTTGTTGAAGAGACTATTCTTTCCCCATTGAATGTTCTTGGTACCTTTGTCAAAAATCCATCGACATACATGTATGGGTTTATTTATGGACTCTCAATACTATTTTAGTGATCTATATTTCTATTCTTTGCCAATACCATACTGTCTTGATCACTTTAGTTTTATATTAATAATAATATTAAATCAAGAAGTCTGTGTCCTTCAATTTTTTTTTTTTTCAAAATTGTTTTAAGATTCTTTGTTCCCTTGCATTTCCATGTGAATTTTCTAATCAGTTTGTCATTTTCTACAAAAAAAGGCCACTGGCATTTTGGTAGGGATTGCATTAAACCAGTAGAATAATTTGGGGTATATTGCCATCTTAACAATATTAAGTTTTCTAATCCAGAAATATGGGATAATCTTTCCATGTATTTGATTTCTAAAAATGAAATGTTTCCTAGTTTTCAAGGTGCAAGTTTTGCATTTCTTTCGTTAAATTAATTCTGAAGGTTTTTTTGATGTTATTGCAAATATAGTTGTTTTCTTTAACTTTTAAGTTTATTTTCAGTGTATAACAGTAAAACTGATTTTTATATATTGACCTCATGTCCTACAACTTTGCTGAACTTGCTTATTAGCTGTAGTAGTTTTTGTGTGTCCTTATAGATGCCTTAGGAATTTCTACACAAAAGATTTTGTCATCTATAAATAGAGGTAGTTTTGCTTCTTCCTTTTCTGAATAGATAGATACCTTTTATGTCTACTTTTTGCCTAACTGTGCTGGCTAGAACCTCAGGTCTGGGGCCTAATGCAGGTGGCAAAAGCAAGCATCCTTGTCTTGTGCCTTAGTGGGAAAGCTGTGGGCTTCTCACTATTAAGCATGTTAGTTGTGGTTTTCTCCCATAAAGACGCTCTTTATTAGGCTGAGGAAATTCATTTCTATTCCTATTTTTTTTTTTTTTTTTTTTTTTTTTTTAGTGTTTTTGGCATGAAAGAGTGTTGGATATTGCTAAATGCTTTTTCTGTGTCTATTGAACTGATAGTTGTTTTCTTTCCTTTGTTTGGTGTATTACATCTATTGTATATAGATGTATATAGATGTTATGTTGATTTGTCATATATTGAACCAACTTTGCATTATGGTCTTTGAAAATCTCATTTGCTTGTGTTGTAACGCCTTTTTATAAATATGCTACTGGCTTCAGTTTGTTAAGTGTTTTGTTGAGGGTTTTGTGTCTACAAGGCACGTTGGTCTGTAGTTTCCTTGGGTTGTCTTTATACTGGTCTTCCTCTGTTTTTGTTGTCATTGTTGGAAGTTTGTGAAGAATTGGTGTTAACTCTTCCTTAAACACTTGGTAGACTTAACTAGTGAAGCCGTCTGGTTTGGGGCTTTTTTTCTTTTTGTGGGAAGTTGTTTTTGTTTTTTGTATTTTTTTTAGAGACAGAATCTCACTTTGTCGCTCTTGGTAGAGTTGTGGGAAGTTTTTTAGATTACCAATTCAATCTCTAAGTTGTAGGGCTATTAATATATGTATATATATGTTACTTTTGAGTCAGTTTTCTTAGTTTTGATGTTTCTAGGAATTTGTGTGTTTCATGTAGATTTTATAATTTGTTGGTATGTAATTCATGTTATCTCATAATTTTATTTTGTATACTTGGTAGTAATGATCCTTCTATCATTCCAAATTTAATCATTTAGATTTTCTCTTTTTTTTCTTGGTCAGTCACAGTCTGGATAATGATTTATCAGTTTTGTTGACCTTTTCAGGGATTCAACTTTTGCATTTATGGACTTTCTCTTTTTTTCTTCCTTTCTTTCTCTTTTTTGGGAGACAAAGTTTTACTTTATCACCCACAGTAGAATACTATGGTATCATAGCTAACAGCAACCTCCAACTCTTTGGCTCAAGCAATTCTCATACCTCAGCCTCCCAAGTAGCTGGGACTACAGGCACCCACCATGATGCCCAGCTATTTTTAGAGATGGGGTCTTGCTATTGCTCAGGCTAGTCTCAAACCTGTGAGCTCGGGGCAATCCACCTGCCTCAGCCTCTTGGGGAGCTAGGATTACAGGCAGGAGCCACTGCACTGGACCTATTGTTTTTCAATTCTTGATTTTATTTACTACCACTCTAATCTATATTAATTCTGACCTTCTATTTTTGGAGGGATATAGTTTGCTTTTCTAATTTATGTTACTTAATGTGGAAGATTAACTTAATAATTTAAACTCTTTGTAAAAAACTGGTATTTATAGGTATAAACTTTCCTCTAAGAACTGCATTCACCACATTGTGTTAGCTTTGGTATGTTGTATTTTTATTTTCATTCATCTCAAAGAATTGTTTTTGGGGGAAGTTTTTGTATTGTTGATATGATTTCAGTGGTTGATACATGTCTATTCAAAAATTGAACTCTTTCTGGTTGAATTTAGGAAGGTGCTATGATTCCATATATTGGTCCATTTCCTCTATGTTTTCAAATTTCTGGGCATAGAGTTTTTTCTAGTAATAGTTGAGGGTCTTTTGAATTTCTGTGATATCTGTTGTTATTTCCTTTTTTTTTTTTTGTTACTGAATGAGGTTAGAGATATTTTGTATTTCTGGTGAGTCTGGCCAAGGGTTTATTGATTTTATTAATCTTTTCAAAGAACCAACTGTTGTTTGGCTGATCTTCTGAACACAAGATCTTCCAGATTCTTGTGTTCTCAATTTTATTTAATTTTGCTCAGATTTTGGTTGTTTCTTTTCTTCTACTAGGTTTGGAGTTGGATTGTTCTTCCTTTTCCAGTTGCATTGATGGTCCGTTAGGTTGTTGACTTTCACTCTTTTTTTTTTTTTTTTTGGAGACAGAGCTCTTAGTTTGTCACCCTCAGTAGAGTGCTGTGGCATCATCATAGCTTACAGTAACTTCAAACATCTAGGCTCAAGTGATCCTCTTGCCTCAGCCTCCCTAGTTGCTGGGGCTGTAGGAGCCTACTACAAGGCCTGGCTGTTTATTAGAGACAGGGTTTTTCTCTTCTTCAAGCTGGTCTCAAACTCCTGAGCTCAAGTGATCCACCTGCCTTGGACTCTCAGAGTGCTGGGATTAGAGTTGTGAGCTACCATGCCTGGCCTTCCCTTGCATTCTTTCTGTTTCCTGAATGAGGGCATCTGATGCTATAAATTTGTCTTGTAGGACTGCCTTTGTAGTATCCCACAGGGTTTTTTTCTTTTTTTCTTTTTTTTTTTTTATTTTCAGCCTAATGTGAGGGTACAATCTGGTTACAATATAAGAATTTGTTAAGTAGTGTCCCTCTTGTAGTTGTTTCCCACACCCAGAAGGTATGCCATATACCCCTGCACTGTGCCCATTATCTGGGAGCTACCCAACTCCCCTTTTCCCTCTTGCTCATTCCCCCTCCCCAAACTTGTATTGAAATAAGTTTTTATCCTATATGGGCATGAATAAGATAGTCTACTAGCTTCATATTAGTTTTGAGTACATTGCATTTGCTTTTCCATTCTTGTGATACTTTACTGAGAAAAATATGTTTCACCTCCATCCAGGTTAATACAAAAGATGTAGAGTCACCATCTTTCTTATGGCTGAATAGTATTCCAAGTATTTCATGGTATACATATATAGTTTGTTAATCCATTCCTGAATTGATGGGCATTTAAATGTTTCCACATCTTGGCAATTATAAATTGAGCTGTGATAAACAATCTAGTGCAAATGTCTTTATGATAAAATGATTTTTTTCTGGATAGATCCCTAGTACTGGAATTGTGGGGTTATATAGGTAGTCTAATTTGAATTCTTTGAGGATTCTCCATACCTCTTTCCATAGGGCCTGTATTAGTTTACAGTCCCACCAACAGTGTAAATGTGCCTCTCTCTGTCTACACCTGTGCCAGCATCAGCAACTCTGGAACTTTGAGATGTGAGCTATTTTTACTGAGTTTTGATTTGCATTTCTCTGGTAATTAGGGATGATGAGCATTTTTTCATATGTTTGTCAGCCATTTATCTGTCTTCCTCGGAAGGTTCTTTTCATGTCTCTTGCCCAGTGATAGATGGGATTGTTTGCTCTTTTTTTTATTGATTACTTTGATTCTCTATAGATCCTAATTATCAAGCCATTGTCATATTCGTAATGTGCAAATATCTTTTCCCATTCTGAAGGTTGTCTGTTTGCTTTAATTGTTATTTCCTTAGGTGTGTGAAAGCTTTTCAGTTTAAGTTCCATTTGTTAATATTTGTTGTTGCGATTGCTGCTGAAGTCTTTGTCATAAAATCTTTTCCCAGGCCAGCATCCCAAAGAGTTTTTTCCACACTTTCTTCTAGTATTTTTATTATTTTATGTCTTAGATTTAAATCTTTTATCCATCTTGAGTCAATTTTTGTATGTGGTGAAAATTGAAGGTCTGGTTTCTGTCTTTTACATTCAGTTCTCCCAGTACCACTTATTGAATAGGGATTCTTTTCCCCAGTGCATGCTTTTGTTTAGTTTATCAAAGATCAGATGGTTATAAAAGACTGGTTTCATCTCTTGGTTTTCTATTCAGTTCCAAATGTCTATGCCTCTATTTTTGTGTTAATATCATGCTGTTTTTATCACTGTGGCCATATAATATATTCTAAAATCTTGGTAGAGTGATACCTCAGGCATTATTTTTCTTACAAAAATTGCCTTGGCTATATAGGCTTTTTTCTGGTTCCATGCTAAATGAAGAACTATTTTTTCCAGTTCTTGAAAGTAGGATGTTGGTATTCTACTGATTCAGTAGATTCTACTGATTCAGTAATCTACTGAATCTGTAGATTAGTTTGGGAAATATAGATATTTTAACAATGTTGAGTCTTCCCAGCCAGGAGTATGGTATACTCTTCCATTTGTTAATATCTTCTGGTATTTCTTTTCTTAGGCTTTAACACTTTTCTTTGTCCTTCACCTCTTTTGTTAGGTATATTCCTAGGTATTTCATTTTCTTTGAAGCTATTGTGAAGGGAATTGTGTCCTTGATTTGCTTCTGATCTTGGCTGTTACTGGCATATACAAAGGCTACTGATTTGTGGACATTGACTTTATAACCTGAGTAGTTACTGTATTTCTTGATCACTTCCAGTTTTGTGGCTGAGTCTCTGGAGTTTTCTAAGTATAAGATCATCAGCAAAGATCATCATCAAAGTGAGAGTTTGACCTCCTCTGCATATATTTGAATGCCCCTTATATCTTTCACTTGTCTGATTGCATTAGCTAGAACATCCAGCATTGTGTTGAGTAATAGTGGTGCAGAAGACATCCTTGTCGGGTTCCAGTTCTAAGCAAAAAAGCTTTCAGTTTTACTCCATTCAGTATGATGTTAGTTGTGGGTTTGTCATAGATTGTTTCAATCATTTTAAGAAATGTGCCACCTATGCCTATATTCTTAATTTTCTCATTAGAAAAGGATGCTGAATTTTATCAAATGCTTTTTCTGCATTTATTGAGAGGATTGTATGGTCTTTGTTTTTGCTTCTGTTGATGTGGTGAATTATATTTATGGATATAAATGTACACCAGCCTTGAATCCCTGGGATGAAGCCTACTTGATTGTGATGTATAATTTTTTTTAATGTGTAGCTGTAATATTTTGGCTAAGATTTTATTATGTATTTTTGCATTAATGTTTATTAGTGAAATTGGTCTGTAGTTGTTCTTTTTATTTGGATCTTTTCCTGTTTTTGATATCAAGATGATGTTTGCTTCATAGAATAGGTTGGGGAAGATTCCTTCCTTCTGAATGTTTTGGAATAGGTTCTACAACCTAGGTACCAGCTCTTCTTTGAAGGTTTGATAGAATTCTGAAGCTATCTATTTTTTGTTGGAAGATTTTTTATTATTTCTTTGTAGTCAGTGCTTAATATTGATCTACTCAAGAGATCTATTTCTTCTTGGTTAAGTCCAGGGAGAGAGTGTGATTCCAGGTATTGGTCCATTTCCTCCCCATTGTCAAATTTCTGGGCATAGAATTTCTTGTAGCAGTCAGATAATCTCGTATCTCAGTGGTATATGTTATTATTTCCACTTTTGAGATTATTAAAGGTCTTACTTTTCTGGCTTGGCACCTGTAACTCAGTAGGTAGGGCACCAGCCAAATATACTGGAGCTGGTGGGTTCGAATCCAGCCCGGCCCTGCTAAACAACAATGACAACTACAACCAAAAAATAGTGGGGCATTGTGGTGGGTGCCTGTAGTCCCAGCCATTTGGGAGGCTGAGGCAAAATAATCACTTAAGCCCAAGAGTTTGAGGTTGCCATGAGCTATGGCACCACAGCACTCTCTCCAGGGTGACAGCTTAAGAGTCTGTCTCAAAAAAATTTTTTTTTTTTTTACTTTTCTGCTTCTAGTTAATCTGGCCAAAGGTTTATTGATTTTATTTATCTTTTGAAAGAATGTTTTGTTTAATTAATTTTCTGAATGATTCTTGTTTTAAATTTCATTTATTTATGATTTGATTTTGGCTATTTCTTTTCTTCTGCTAGGTTTGGGACTGAATTGCTCTTCCTTTTCCATTTCCTTAAGATGATTCATTAGGTTGGTAACGTGCTCTCTTTCTGTTTTTTGAATGTGAGCATCTAGTGCAATAAATTTCTTTCTAAGGACTGCTTTTGGAGTATACCACAGGTTTTGATAACTTGCAGCTTCATTGTTTTGTTGAGAAATTTAACAGTTTCTTCCTTTGTCTCTTATTTGATCTAACTGTCATTCAGCATAAGGTTGTTTAATTTCCATGTCTTTGTGTGGGGATGCATATTTTTGTTGTAGTTGAGTCTACCTTTATTGCCTTGTGGTTTGAGAAGATACATAGTATAATCATATTTTATTAATTTTTAATTAATTTTATTAATTGAAGTTTGATTTGTATCCTAGGACGTGATCTATTTTGGAATATGTCCCATGGTCTGATGAGTAAAACATGTATATTCCTTAGCTTTGGGATGGTGTGTTCTGTATATGTCTATTAAGCCTTTTTGTTCTAGGGTTGCATTTAAGTCCCTTGGATCTTTAATTAGTTTCTGTTTAGATGATCTGTCCAGTTTGTCCAGAGGGGTGTTAAAGTCCCTAGATATTATGGTGTGTAGGATATCATATTGCTCAGACAAATCAATATGTTTCATAAATCTGGCAGCATTTAAGTTGGGTGCATAAATATTTAGAATATTTATCTCTTGATGTATTTTTCCCTTGACCAATAGGAAGTGACCATCTTTGTCTTTCTTAACTTTAATTGCTTTAAATCCACTAGTATCTGAAAATAAGACTGTAATCCCTCATATCTTCTAGTTTCTATTTGCCTGAAATATTGTTTTCTAACCCTTTACCCTGAGTCTTATTTTGTTTTTGTTTTTTTTTTTAATTAATTTATTTTTATTGCTAAATCATAGCTGTGTACATTAGTGCAATCAAGGGGTACACTGTGTGGGATTCGTGTACAATCTGAAATATTCTCATCAAACTGTTCAACATAGCCTTCATGGCATTTTCTTAGTTACTGTATGTAGGCATTTGTATTCTGCATTTGTATTTCAGAGTTGGGTGTGTTTCCTGGAGATAGCGTATGGATGGTTTATTCTTTTTTATCCAATTGGCCAGCATGCCTCTTCAGTGGGGGAATTAAAGCTGTTAACATTTATTGAGAGAATTGATAAGTGAGGTGAAGTCTATTCATCTTACTTTGTGATTACTTAGTTGTGTTATTTAGTTTTAATCTTTGCCCCATTATGGAAGCTAATTTGTGGATGTTTGCTTTGCTGGTGGTCCATTGTGATGTTCAGTGTGGAGAATAGGTGTAAGTATTTACTGTAGAGCTGGTTTTGTGGCAAATTTCTTCAATGTTTATATATCAGTAAAAGATTTGATTTCTCTATTGATTTTGAAGCTTAGTTTATTAGGATTGATTTTCTGAGTTGAACATTGGTTTTGTTTAAGAGCATTCAATGTAGCTGGCTGTTCTTTTTTTGGCTTGAAAAGTTTCAGTTGAGAAGTCTGCTGTCACCCTGATGGATCTGCCTCTGTAGGTCAATTGGCAAATTTTCTCTTTTATCTTGACTTGGGACAGTTTCATTATAATAGTATGTCTTAGAGATTTTCTGTGTTGAAATGACTCAGAGTTTGATATCCCTTTAAAAGGAGTGTTGCAGAATCTTTAGTGATACTTGGGAAGTTTTTATTTATGATATCTTCCAATAGGGCTTCCATTCCTTCGGGACATTCTTCTTCCCCTTCAGGAATACCTATAATTTGTATGTTTGGGTGCTTCATAAACTCCCATAGTTCTCTGAGTGAATATTCTGCTCTCTCTCTTTCTCTTTTTTCCTGCCACCTTAACTGCCTGGGTTACCTCAAGCACTTCATTCTCTAACTCTGAGATTTTTATTTATTTATTTATTTTTTTGCCATGGTCTAACCTGTTAATCAGTGCTTTCCACTACATTATCAAGTTTCCTGATTGACTCCTTAAGTTATTAAGCTCTGCCCATATCCTTTCTATATTCTTCTTATCTTTCATCCATTTTTGTTCTGCTT
This sequence comes from Loris lydekkerianus, assembly GCA_963574355.1. NCBI lineage: Eukaryota > Metazoa > Chordata > Mammalia > Primates > Lorisidae > Loris > Loris lydekkerianus. The sequence goes on from CAUYPK010010207.1 coordinate 67,522, forward strand.
TCCCACTTTTTCAATTCTTTATTGTTTTTGTCATCTATATTTTAAATTCCTTCTGTCATTTCCATTAATTCTTTATAGGTGGAATCCTCTGTTGTAACTACTTCATGATCCTTTGGAGGTCTTGCTCTATTCTGTTTTTCCATGTTGCCAGAATTTTTCTGTTCATTCCTTCTCAGGGGAGTTTTGTTCTTGTTACTTTCTTCCCTTACTTTTTCCTTCTTACTACCTCGTTCACTTTAAATTGCCTTGTCTCAGAGGTTAGTTGTTGAAGTGGCCTTTTGGTATAAGGCCAAAAGGAAGAAAAGGGTAAAGAGGAGAAGGGATAAGGAAAAGAAAAAGATACAGAGGCATGAACAAAAATGAAAAAGGAAATAAAGGATAAGAAGGAAGCAGTGGTGGAAGGAAAGAATTGAATGAAAGGAAAGAAAAAGGGCAGTAGAGAGCAAGAAAGCAACAGGAGAAATAGTGGTACTTTAACCACACCCACAGCTCTAGGACTTTAGGGGTCTAGGCTGGGCAGGTCCCTGAAGTCAGGAACTCCTTACCAGCTTTAAAAAAAGCAAGACTCCCACCTCTGCCAAATATAGAAAGAAATCAGCAGTATGTCACAGTAGGAACCTACCAATACCTTATTTCCAAAGGCCAAAGCTAGGATACCCAAGACCAAGACTGTGAGTTGTGGTCTCTTTGACCCACATCAGTGCTGTGACTCCCTCAAGCCAGACCAATACCATGCCCTCCCAGCCCTCAAAGAAGTGATCAAAAATGGAAAAAAAGGTAAAAGAATTAAAAATATAAGTTTACAAGAAGAAGAAAAGAAAAACAATGGGGGTATCATAGGTGTTGTATGAGAAATTTATGTGGGAAAGATGAGAAAAGTAGAAAAGTAAAAAAGTCTTTCCCCAAAGAGAGAAAAAGCAGAAAAATAAAGAAGAAAGAAAGAATAAATGGGCTAAAAAACTGTAACAAAAATGGAGAAGCCCTTGCTAGTTAAAAAAGTAAAAATGGAAAAATAAAAATACAACCAACCCCCCCAAAAGAACTAAACAAAAAGCAACAACAATAATAGTAAAAGATAAAAAACTAAGGAAAGCAATTGAGAAAAGAAGCAAAAAATGTAAAACCACATACATATGGTATATATGGTATATACACACACACACACACACAATACATGCACATATTGATATATTGCCTGGATGGGATGCCACATGGTGCCATTGAGTTCAGAGGCAAAGAAAAGATGCTGGAATGATTGGGGTCAGAGGCCACTCTCTAATTGCAAAGGGGACCAGATCTTAGCTCCCTGACTTGTTTGCCCTCAATCTGGGCCTGTTCGCTTTGTCAGCGTTTAGTCCCCACTGGACTGGGGTACCAAAGTTCTCGCCAGACTTCCCAGGAGGCCTGTCAGTGTCCTCTGACAACAATGTGGCCTTCTTGGTGAGGTATAGAGGCGCTCAGCTCACCTCACGGATGGCCACTTGAGCTCAGCAGGCAAACCAGAGTTGGCTATGCACTAAGATCCTCCTGCACAAGAGCTCGTCGTATAATGGTGGCACCCTTCCAGCAGCCAAGCCAATGGGATAACCATAGTGCCCGATGTTCAACCCCAACAGCTGGATGCTATTCGAGTCTACTTGCTGCTCCAGTGAGCTACCCAGTCCAAAATCAAAATACTGCAGGATAACCCTTTCCTGTCTTGAGTCTCTGCTGGAGAGCCAGCTGATTGGCCAGCCTCTGTTCATACCAGGTACCTGCCTTTCACATCAGTTTTCTAAGCTCCAGAGCTCCTTGTAGATTCCTAAACTCTCCTGCTGCTTCACTGTGCTCCTCGATGTAGGGGGCAAGCCCCCCCCAGAACTTATGGGTATCCTCAATTCTTGGTAATGACGAAAGAATGAAAGAAATAAAGATGATAGAGACAGAGTGATATTTAAGGAGTGGATCCAGGGGACCATCACTGCCAGTGTGAGGAACAAAAAAGGTCCCAAGCTCTGGGTTCACTCAGTGTATATTACATATGTTATCATTAAATTAGCTCATTAATAATTAAAAGAAAAAGAAAATACTATACTATATGACCTCATTCTCCTAATGTTTGCAGTTTGAACCAAGCTATTCTTCACCTTTTATGATCTTCCACTATTCCCTTCTATACTAATTATAAACTGAAGAAACACAATGTGGTTTAAAGAACAAGGAACTGGACTTAGAAGCAGGATGTGAAAGCAGTGGCAGGTTTGACCATGCACACAGTTTCCACAGGAGGCAGCTAAATCTTGGGGTCCCTGTGGGGCAAGTAGGCTGAGCCATACTGATGATATCAGGAGCTGGGGATAAGGGTTTTTTCCCTTATATAACGCCAAGAGACTTTTCCCCTTTTCTTTCTTTTTTTAAAAATTTATTTATTTTTATTGCTAAATCATAGCTGTGTACATTAGTGCAATCAAGGGGTACAATGTGCAGGATTCACATACAATCTGAAATATTCTTATCACAACATAGCCTGCATGGCATTTTCTTAGTTACTGTATGTAGGCATTTGTATTCTGTAGTAACTTTCGCCTGTACCCATTCTAAGATGCACCATAGATGTGGCCCCACCCCTTACCCTCCCTCCACCAAAACCTTCCCCCTCCCTTTCCCTTCCTTGGCCCTTTCCCCATAGTCTTGTGCCATAGTTGGGTTATAGCCTTCATGTGAAAGCTGTAATTTAGCTTCATAGTAGAGCTGAGTACATTGGATACTTTTTCTTCCATTCCTGAGATACTTTGCTAAGAAGAATATGTTCCAGCTTCATCCATGTAAACATGAAAGAGGTAAAGTCTTCATCTTTCTTCAAGGCTGCATAATATTCCATGGTATACATGTACCACAATTTGCTAGTCCATTTGTGGGTCGATGGGCACTTGGGCTTCTTCCATGACTTAGCAATTATGAATTGGGCTGCAGTAAACTTTCTGGTACAGATGTCTTTGTTATATTGTGACTTTTGGTCTTCTGGGTATAAACCTAGTAGAGGAATTATAGGATCAAATGGCAGGTCTATTTTCAAGTCTCTAAGTATTCTCCAAACATCCTTCCAGAAGGAACGTATTAGTGGGCATTCCCACCAGCAGTGTAGAAGTGTGCCCTTTTCTCCACATCCACGCCAACATCTCTGCTTTTGGGATTTTGTTATGTGGGCTACTCTTACTGGGGTTAGGTGATGTCTCAAAGTTGTTTTGATTTGCATTTCTCTGATGATTAAGGATGGTGAGCTTTTTTTCATGTGTCTGTAGATCATGCATCTGTCTTCTTTAGAGAAGTTTCTCTTCAAGTCCCTTGCCCACCCTGAAATGGGGTCATGTGTTCTTTTCTTGCTAATATGTTTGAGTTCTCTGTGGATTCTGGTTATTAGACCTTTATCGGAGGTATAACC